>JABWPP010000050.1:27579558-27594558 GCA_016920855.1 Puya raimondii
TATTCTTTATACCCCCCTCCAAAACCTTTTGGTCCCTAAATATGCTTTTTTTAAAACCAAAGGAAAATACATCTTTAATCTCTGATGTAAATTTTTAAAATTATTCTGAAAATAAAATTTAAATAATCTGAATTAAGTTTATTAAAGAAGCAACTTGAGACCAAAAGTGATGGCGTTAAAAATCATAAAGATATCAGTTTTAAAAATGAAAATAAATCTCTAAAAAGGACTTGATCGATTCAAGAAACACTTTAGAAATATTTCATTGGTAGTACAAGAAAAAACTCCTAAATATAATGTTGGGTGATCAAACATCTCACAATTGGATAAGACCGGACTTGGGTATCAACACAAGTCTAGTCAAAAAAAAAAAATATTTTTTAAGTCATTTGTAAAAAAATATTTAAAATGGTAATAGATAAATATTGTATATGCACCGTACATATTGTAATAAATAGGGCATCATGTAACCCAATGTCAATTAGATAATAAGTTTTCAACTTAGACAAATTTGGGTGTTGAAAGGTTCTAAAACTACACAAGTGGACCCAAATATGAGCCACTTGGGTACCCTTCTTAACTTAAATTTTTTTTTGTAGGTATGCCTTCACTCAACAAAGTCGAGCGACAAAAATGTACTTAGATAACAGGGGTGCTCAAGGCAACATGACGGGCAACCCAACAAATTTATCATCGCTTGAGTATGAAGAGAGGGGGCTTATAACCTTTGGAAATAACTCCCAAAGGTCGTATCATTGGAAAATGCTCAATCGGTAACAATTATTTTAAAATTAATGATGTTTATTTAGTAGAAGGACTTAAACATAATTTATTGAGTATTAGTCAACTTTTGTGACAAGGAATTGATCGTTAAATTCGAGTCCAACTCATTGTAGCATAATTGACTCTAACTCAAATTGTGTATTATGTTTAAGGGTGGTAGAACTGGAAATGTATACACAATCAATTTAAGCGAGATTTCCCTGAGTAGAGAGATTTTGTTTTTCGATTTTGGATACTGATTTTTTGGTTATGGGCACCGGAGGCTTGGACATGCAAGCATGGATGTCCTATCTGAAACTTTCGAGAAAAGATTTAGTTAACAGTCTCCCTAAACTTGACTACTCGAAAGATAGATTTTGTGACACATGCGCTAGAGGAAAGCATGTCAAATCCTCTTTTAAGCCTAAAAATATTGTTTAATCTACTAATAGACTATTAGAACCTCCATTCATATGGATCTATTTGGTCCTATTAGTGTTGCTAGTTTTAGGCGGCAAAAATTATGTTTTTGTGATTATTGATGATTTTAGTCGTTTTACTTGTACTTTATTTTTGTCGCATAAAAATGAAGCTTTTGAATCTTTTAAAGTTTTTATCAAAAGAGTTCAAAAAACGAAAAAAGATTTGAAAGTTTCAAAAATTTCGAAGTGATCATGGTTGTGAGTTTTCTAATCACGCACCAAAATTTTGATGAATTTTGTTCTTTTAATGGTTGTTTTGCATGAGTTTTCAGCTCCTAGAACCCCTCAAACAAAAATGGAGTTGTTGAGAGAAAAAATAGGACGCTTCAAGAAATGGCCCGTACAATGCTTTTAGAAAATAATTTGCCTATTTATTTTTGGGCCGAAGCCGTCAATACGGCATGTTATATTTTAAATCGTTGTTTCTATTCGACCTATTTTGGACAAAACTCCTTATAAGCTTTGGAATGAAAAATCCCCAAAATTTCATATTTTCGTGTTTTTGGTTTTGTAATTGTTTTGTTTTAAAATACTAAGAACCATCTGAACCAATCTTGGAAGGGGAAAAATTCGATGCTAAATCTGATGAAGGTATATTTCTAGGATACTCGACTATTAGTAAAGCATACCGTATTTATAATCGGCGTACTTTAGTAGTAGAAGAGAGTATGCATGTTATGTTTAATGAATCTAACGTTGGAGTGGACTCATATGATGAACAAGTCGATGAATTGAAAAAGATGATGAGTAGGACTTCTGTTCAAATTGTCGCAAAAGATAATGAATCACTTGAATCATCACGAAATGATACTGAAACGGTATCTAAAGAAGGTGAAAAGTCATCTGAAGATGGTGAAGTTTTTCCAAAAAATTGGAAACATAAGTCCTCTCATCCTCTTGATCAAGTTATCGGTGATTTATTAGATAGTGTACACACTAGAGCCTCTGTTAGAGACATTTGCAACAACTTGACTTTTCTCTCTCAAATTGAGCTCCAAAACATCGATGAAGCGTACAATGATGAAAATTGGATCATTGCTATGCAAGAGGAATTGAATCAATTTGAAAGAAATCAAGTTTGGACATTTGTAAAAAGACCCGTTGACCATCCCGTGATTGGTACAAAATGGGTTTTTCGAAACAAGAAAAATGAAGATGGTGTCGTGGTTCGAAACAAAACTAGATTAGTGGCTCAAGGTTTCATCCAACAAGAGGGAATAAATTTTGACGAAACTTTTGCACCGGTGGACCCAGACCCGACTTGAAGCTACTTCGAATTTTAAACTCGCTTTTGCTTCTTTTAAAAATATAAAGTTATTTGAAATGGATGTAAAAAGTGCGTTTTTAAATGGAATTATTAATGAAGAGGTTTATGTTGAACAACCACCAGGATTTGAAAAATCACACTTTTCAAAATCATGTTTTCAAACTTTCGAAAGCACTTTACGGTTTTTTTAAAACAAGCACCACGGGCTTGATATGAAAGGCTAAGCTCATTTTTAATTTCAAAAAAATTTAGGCTCAGCAAAGTTGGCACCACATTATTTTATTAAACACTTTTAATATAATAATTTTGTTATTGTTCAGATTTATGTTGACGATATTATTTTCGGTGCTACTAATGAAGTATTGTGTAAAGAATTTGCTAAGTTGATGCAGGATGAGTTTGAAATGAATATAGTTGGTGAGCTAAACTTTTTTCTTGGACTTCAAATAAAACAAACGCATGAAGGAATTTTTCTAAGTCAGACGAAATATGCTCGTGACCTCATCAAGCGATTCGGGATGGAAAATACGAAACCCACAAGTACTCTGATGTGTACAACAACAAAATTAGACAAGGACGAGTCAGGCAAGTCGGGGTGGACACTAAATTGTATAGAGGTATGATAGGTAGTTTATTATAGTTAACTGCCAGTCGACCTGATATTCTGATTACCCGTTTGTCTTTAGTGCTCGTTTCCAAGCGATAATCCTAAAGATAACTCATTTAACTGCGGTCAAATATGGACATGGAAAACAAAAAAACCTAGAGGGGTTGATAATATAAGGAAAATAGTAAACCCTTGAGACTTGAAAAGTGGATTCCGGAATCCCAAGACTTGTGACCTGGGGTGCATGTGCCATATTCCTCACCCTATAAATGATCTTTGGCCGTGGGTGCATGCGGTGCATTCCTCACCCACTTGGAGATCTTCGTGACCGAGAGAAAATGTGGTACATTCCTCACTCTGTGGGCAGCTGTAGCACACTGAACTTTAGCAAATTGCGGAGTTCTAGTGAGAGAATAGTGCCTTATACTATTCTGGAGTTTTGGGTTGAGTTTGGTGAGCTTTGAGGTGTTTTCGTGGCTTAAAAAGAGCGAAAACGAACTCCGGAGATCAAATTCTGCAAAAGGTGCAGAATTTGTACTGCATTCGGGTACTGATTTTGGCATACGGGTACTGATTTAATTAGTACCGGTACGCCAATTCGTGTACCGGTACGCCAATTCGTGTACCGGTACGCAGTGCTGCAGAATCAGATTTCGTGCAGTTTTATAATTTCTGAGTTTTGAGGGGCCTTAGGGGATATTGTTACATCATGTAATATATCCCCTCAACCCTCTCTTGTTGCCCAGTGTTGCTGAGGCTTGAGAGAAGAAGGAGGTGAGTTCTCTTCCTTTCTCTCTTGGTTTTCTTGCTCCCAAACACTTGATTTGAGGTTTTAATCTCTCTTTTCTCTCCATTTTCTCTATGGAGCTGCTTCTTGGCTTTGATGGGAGCTCGGGATGGATGAGAGGAGCTTGTTGGTGGGCCTAGCTTCAACCCTAGCATGTTTGAGCTTGGTTGAGAGCTTGATTTGAGGTTGGTAATCTCTTTTACAACCTCTATTTGTGTTATTGCTAGAATTTAGAGGGAAAATCTAGTTTCATGAAAACTAGGATTTTATTTGGGGTTTCTTGATTGAGAGCTCTTGGGGTTGAATTGATGGGTGTAGAATGTCGTTGTAGGTTGGATTTGAAGATCCATAACCTTGATTTGGACTTAGAACAAGTTCTACTTGCTCAAAGGTATTTTTCACCCATTTACCTCATGAATTTTGGTAGTTTTCAAATTTGTTCGTTCGAAACTTGTAACCCCCTAGAATTGGTCTTTAGGGTGCTGGAAGTTGAGGGGGCAACTTCGTTTCGGAATACTGCGAGGTCTCGATGGTTATCCGGTGGGTCTGACCTCACCGAAATGGGTGAACTCCCCTTATGTCTTCTCTAATGTTTTAGAGTTGAATTGATGCACACTCATGCTTATTATGACATGATAGAAATTTTGGAATCATGATATTTGTATAGCATATATGAGATTTGCATGCTCTATGTAGTAGAGTTCATGATTGAGTTTATGCATGGCATATTATGGAAAGTTGTGGTAAGATAGCATTTCAAATTATGATAACATAGAAATGCATGTTGGAATGATTAAAACAACATGTGAAGTACTTGATGGAAACTGGACTTGGGGACACTTAGCATATCGGTTATTGGTAGAAATGAGCATGATATATGACATACTTACCATGGGTAGAAGAAAATATGACACCCGGCGTGTTCTTGACATAGTGAGAGGCTAAATATGTTACACTTCACTTAGAAGAACAACAAGGTTGGCCTTATGACATAGTGCTAGACCCTCGGGTCGTTGATTGGTATTCCATATTTAAGACATGAGGTAAGAGTTTTCTTATCGGTAATGTAAGTGGTAATTGCATACTATCACTTTGATAATAAGAAATAAATACTTGCATGATGACTTTTATACTCTATGTAGTAGAGGTTTATGTAGCTCATGCATGTCATGGATTATGGTCTTGTTGGCATCGTAGAATGCATTGTTATAGCATTTGTAGAATGCATTGATCGTGGCATTTGTAGGATGCATTGATTGTGGCATTTGTAGAATGCATTGATTGTGGCATTTGTAGAATGCATTGATTGTGGCATTTGTAGAATGCATTGAAAATAGCATTAGTATAATGCATTGAGTACAGCTTTGGTGTTAGCATATGATAGTAACCCGTTGGGGTCATGAATGAGACGTAGATCCATTCTTGTTGATAAGTGAGTTGTGAACATTGCATGTTAGAGACATGTTACATATTGGTAGAAATATACCCACATGTGATTTGAGAACAAGTGTGACTTATGTATTATGATTCCAACCCTCGAGTCGATATTGTGATTCCATGTTTTAGACATGATGAACGTATTTCCTATGCTGTTGACTATGCTTGTTAATGCCATTGTGCTCATTCGCACATGCTTGTGAGGGTCGCTCCCTACAAGTCGGCACTCCGGAGTGGGCCTTTTGCGACGTTTGATCGCCTATGTGCAGGTTATATGGGCGCCGAAGTGGATTGCCGTGGGGGAGACTCATTCTAGCGAGAGAATGTTGACTACCACGGGGCCATTAGGCACGGCACAAGCCGAGACTTGAGAAGTCCTTTATGGTAGGAAATATTGTGAGGAATGTGACTTTTGACACCATAATTAATCGATGCATATAGATGTAGCAGATGGACATAGTAGTGGGTTGTGACCTTGTGGCATTACATGTAGTGAGACATTGACATGACTTGGCACATTTGTGGTTAGTGAACATAACATACATATAGTTGGGAACAAGTCATATAGTTCATACATGTAGTGGGAAGTAGGTTATACATTTCATACTTGTAGTTGGAGACAAGTCATATGTGAAAGATTGGGGGTGCCCTAGGATCTATCTAGAGTATATCAATCACCTAGAGGGGGGTGAATAGGTGTATAAACAAAAATCACAAATCTCAATGCGATAAAGTAAATGCGGAAAATAAAATCAGCACACCGAGATTTACGTGGGAAACTCCACTTTGGAGAAAAACCCACGGGACCAAACAATACGCGATAACAATCCACTAAGAATAAAAGATTACAAGGTGATTACCGACTCCACGGACTTAACCTCTCTTTTATCTTCTACGGATCTCGCGCACTCCACCGGGTTGTCCACGCCCCACGTCCGAATCCACGAACGCCACGTCCCGAATCCACGAGATGCCCAACTTCGAATCCACGAAGCCTTCAACACGTCGAATCCACGACGCCCACTCGAATCCACGAGCGCCAACGATTCGAATCCACGAACCGTCTTGATCACGCCGAATCCACGACGCCACTGCTCTGTCCGGAGCAAAACAAATAACGTTGATGATGGTTTATTGCTTAGAATATCATTGAAGATCTGTGGGAATAATCTCTAAGCACAATCCTCAAAAAAATTGATTCTAAAAAAGAATATTAGAAATTTAGGACACCATGAATCAATTTGAGAGAATAAAGCTCCAAAGTGTTGGAGTAAGATCGAGAGTGAACGCACTTCTATAAACCCTTGGAGGGTCACTTTGCGCCGACCCAACGTGACATCGGGGAAATATTTGAAGTCCACTTCATTACTTTCGCATGAAAGGGTTATAGTTATGTGTGGGAATGCGTGGCGTGGGGTGGTTTAAACCTGCGCTTGTTGTGTTAGTTGCACTTGAGTGTGTGGATGACAACACTTGATAGCGGTCCCTGAGGGCAAGCCGAGACGGGAACCCTGGCACTCCGAATTTGTGAGAATCCTAAAGTTGAGAGAACAGGCTAGCGATTACAGAGAGCATGGAGGAGCGGCAGATATATTTCAAATGTTACTTCCAAGTTGAGGCTTTAGCGCCGCAGACGGAGATTAAGGCGACTAGAGGATTGGTCGATCCAGTTGGCACCGACCTCAAGAAAATTTTATGAGAAAGCGGATCGCACCTGATAAGGCAAGAGAAGGGGAGCCCGTTGGGACGGTAAAGAAGAAGCTACTAAGAGTGCAAGTCTAATGTAAGAGGACAAACATGGAGTTCAAAGAGAAATTGATGCTCGAGAATGGTGGATCTTTAGCAGGATTAAAGAGGGACGCAAATCCGTCATCAACTATTATAGATGTAGTGAGCGGTGGAGTCCGCATTTACCCGATTGACGCCCTTGGTGTGGAGAGGGTGCTCTCTTCGTGGCCAGGTGGCCAAGCCAAGTTGTCACCTTGGGGAGTCCTCTGTCCTATTTGTGAGGAAAAAGGTCGTTTTCACAGCGGTGTGTGTGGATTACCGCGAGTTGAAACAAAGTGACCCGTCAAGAAGAAAGTACCCGTTACCACGAATTGAATGACTTGTTCGATCAGTTTCAAGGTCTCGGGTGTATTCCAAAGATTGATTTGCCAATCCGTTATCACCAATTGAAGAAATCAAACTGGAGGATGTGCATAAGGAACCAGCGTTTAGGACGCGTATGGACATTATGAATTCACGGTTATGCCTTTTGGGCTTACCAATGCCCCGGCAGGCGTTCATGGATTTAATGAACCTTGTGTTCAAACCACTATTGGATCAATTTGTGGTTGTGTTCATAGATGATATTCTTGTCTACTCTCGGAGTGAAGAGGAACATAGGGAGCACCTGAGGATGTGGCTTCAAGTTCTTCGAGAGAACAAGTTGTTCGCCAAATTGAAAAAGTGCGAAATTTGGGATCCGTGAGGTCGCTTTCTTGGTCACGTAATTTCCGCATGAGGAGGATCGGTGACCCTATAAAAGTTGAGGCAGTCAAGGATAGGGCCTCCGCCCGACCAATTCACGGAAGTACGAAGCTTTTTGGGTCTTGGGGTCTTGCCGG
The DNA here is from genome assembly GCA_016920855.1 of Puya raimondii. Lineage (NCBI taxonomy): Eukaryota > Viridiplantae > Streptophyta > Magnoliopsida > Poales > Bromeliaceae > Puya > Puya raimondii. The sequence goes on from JABWPP010000050.1 coordinate 27,587,510, forward strand.
GGTACAATCGGCGGTTCGTGGAGGATTTTTCAAAATCTCCGGTCGCACTAACGCGTCTTAAAAACCCGCAAAGGGAGCCGAAATATATTTGGAGGCGAGGAATGCGACCAAAGCTTTAAGGAGCTAAAGGAAAAGGTTTGACTTCGTCTCCGGTACTTTTCGCCTTGCCAATTGCGGGGGAGGGTTATGTGGTGTAATAGTGAGCATCATTTAGGCAAATTGGCCTAGTGCCTGTGTTTCATGAAAAGGCATAGTACGTAGGACGCTCAAGTATAGATTATGGGTGAAGTACAAGGATTTTGTACAGCCGAGATGGTTGTTGGCAGTAGCACTAGGAGCATTATTAAGTGTGAAGGAGGCCAAAGACCGCTCGAAGGGCTGGTGGCTACCACTAGGTGCTTTAGGAGCCGAAAGAGAATGTGTCGCTCGGTAGAGCGTGTTGATTCGTGGTGACGGCGGTTGGCGGGTGTTGCTTTGGGGACGATCCGACCCGTACCATGTGTGGACTGTGGAGCCTGGGGCGCGTAGGACAGGCGCAGTCCAGCTGTGTTGACAGCAGAGCCCGAGACCTGAGGGTAGGGAGAGAGTTATGGTCGGGGCGAATAGTCCAAGTGATGACCCGAGAACGTGAATGCCACATGTGAGACATTGTGAACGATAATTATCAACCCTTTCGGGGTCTTGGTGCTTCTGGCTGGGAGTGTGTGTGCGAAGTTCCCAAGTGAGGACACCGCTAAGTGATGATTTGGATCTGTACATGCGAACGAGAGACGTTACGCCACGACTAGACGAATTTTAAGGCTGTAGGCCTTACGTAAGAATTTTCCCGTCCTACGCGACCATCCATGATAACCGGAAGTAAGCGATAGTCCAATGGCTCTGATAGTAAAGAGCGTAGGTTTATGGACAGAAAAAAAAGAACCAATAAAAAAAGAGGACTGTAGGTAGTGACCACACGAGCGAAGGCTCGGTCATACCGCTCACAAGCCTAATTGGTGGAGTCACCGCCTGCCGAGTCCTGGCATTAGCGTTGATCAGAAAATGGGCCGGTTTTTGACTTGGAAGTCATGGCCGGCCGGGCGTCCCCGCAACACTCCATGAATCTCGAGGTATGGCCGAGCCTTGTTTGGAGCAAATAAAAGAAAAGCAAATCAGGAGATCCGGAACTCCAAAAGGTGCGGAGTGCTTTTAAATAAAAAAAACAAATCGAGAGCGGGCGCGCCAGTGACTTTCACGTGGATTCGATGGGCACCATCCGATCCGAATCGGTTGATGCGTGCCTAACGTCGAGGAGATTCGTGGGAGAATTTTGAAAAGAGAAGCTCACACTTCCTCCATTTTCCCAATGCCGTTCATCCGGGCGCACCAAAAATGTATAAGGACCTTAAAATGCTTATTGGTGGCCGGAAAGAAGCTTGAGTTGGACCGCTTCGTGGCACAATGTTTTAGTATGCCAACAGGTGAAGGCCGAGCGTTACGCTTTCCAGCAGGAAAATTGCAAGGGTGCCCATTTCCAGTTGGAAGTGGGAGAATATAGCAATGACTTTTTGTGACATGGCGGTCGATTGAATATGGGTTGCTCAGTTTTAACGGACATGTCGGTCATTATAAAAGTGCTCAGTTTTATTGAGAACTTGGCGCGGGCGGCAAGTTCAGGTTTTGGATATTTCCGGAGGTTTTTGCCTCATGTTTGTGGTACGACTTGCCGCAGGTCTACTCGACTTACACCTATACGTTTATCAGTTTCGACAATGTTAAATTGATCAAGTTATAGTGCTCTATGCGCACGTGTTATGGTTGGTACAGACGCGGTGGGGACGCTTTGTGCGGACTTGGAATTATTGGGCTTCTGTGCACAGTATTGTAACGAACATGGACGGTCAATTATTCAATTTAAAATGTGCGCTGTTTTAGTTTAACATGGAGGTTTCGATCTTCGTCAATATGGGTTCTCTGGCTTACTTTTAGACAATAGAGCGGGGACTCATATCCACCGGGGGAGTGGCGATATAAACCGTGGCCTCTTTTTATACCCACTAAGTGATCCCTGGCTCGTGGTCGACTTGAATAAGGCGTTAAATGGGCTCATTTTTTAAACGACTATCGCCAGCACGGCCTAAGCATTATAACAACAAGTGCTCAAGGCATTGATGAATGGCGGTTCGGATTCCTATGGGGTGCTCAGTTTCTAATCGTCCATGCTCCCGCTTCGATTGGATATAGGTTGCTACAGTTTAACGATATAGCGGTCAAATTTAACAAGTGTTCAGTTTAGCTGGACAATGGCGTGTCGATTGGAATATGGGTTGACCTCAACGTCATAAGGCCCCCCCGCCCAATCATCAACCAACCATGTTAGGCGATTGGATTATAGGTTGCTCAGGTTTAACGACTATCCAGCGGTCGATATTAAAGTTGTTCAGTTTAGTGACATGGCGGTCGATTGGATATGGGTTTGCTCAGTTTAACGACATGGCATCTGGTCAGATATAGTAAGTGCTCCACATTTAGTGGAATGGCGGTGTGGGGGGGTTCTATTTGAATTATTGGAGTACTTGCTCAGTTTTAACGACATGGATGGCGGGTCGATTGTATATAAGCTTAAGGGTGCTCAGTTTAGTGACTAATGGCGGTACGATGAATTGAATATGGGTCCTTCGTTTTTGCCTCAGTTTAACGGGATTTGCGCATGGAGGTTCAGATATATAAATTAGTGCTCTAGTTTTGTTGTGACAATGCGCGGGCTCGATTGTATTTGGCGCTTAATTGCTCAGTTTAACGAAAATAGCGGTACGATTGGCATACAAGGTTTGTCAGTTTAACGACCATTGGCAGCCACTCTACCCAAATAAAGTTGCTTATATTTAGTAGACATTGTCAGGTCCACTATAAGAGCCTCAGCCGTGTGTACCCCAACCCCCTTAGTTAGGGGAAGCCCTCGCCACACCCCCCCCCTCAACCACACCCATTTCACCTACCACATGGGGTTAGGGGGTACCCCGGGGGCCACTCCCATTTATTTTGCCTGAATGATAAGAAAAAGAGCAAACTCGAAAAAAAGGACCAGATTGACGCTCATTAATACCGAACTCTAAGTGTGAACTGATTTTGAGTTTTGCATTCCTTCGATGTGTGGCGCACAACCCCAAATTATTTTGTGTTCACTCTGCGCCCGCCGTACGTGCGGAATAGTCTTCTGGCTCCGCGAACGCGAAATGGTTTTTCTACCAGATACCTTCCTCCTAAACTTGTTACCTGACGAGCCTCCCGCATATGGTTTGCTCACAGCGGGGGGGGGAGGGGTGCGGGAGGGGGTGGGGCCCCTCCCCCCCCCCCCCCCCCCCCCCCCCCCCCCCCCCCCCCCCCTCCACCCACACCTTTGTCGCTTTTGTTATTATACCCGGCTCGTGAACCTATCTCCGAGAATTGCCCCCCCTCTCTGCCGACTCTAGGTTATAGTTTGCATTCTCTTGTTCCCTTAGCAAATTTTTTTTTACTTTTTTTTCTTAGGGACCAACTTAGAAGTGCTTTGTGTTTTGCCTCTCGAGAAGCAACAAATCGACAATCTGCTGCGCATAACCGCACCCTAAGGTTGACATGTTAAGCATTTCAGTCATATGCATAAAATATATTTTGGGTTGTATGGCGCCCTCTCCGAATGGTTTTCAGACCCCCCCATCCTTACCCCCCCCCATGCCCCCCCCCCCCCGAAAGGTTGTTTCCCAGCCCCCCCCCCCCCTCAATATTTTTGCACACTTGTGGGGTTTGTTTCCACTACCAGCCGGGGTTTTCCCCCCCTTTTGACCCCCCCCTCCTTCTTCTCTCTCTAAATTGACTTGTGGTGTGCATCTCTCTTCTCATGTTGCATCCTCTACCCAACTTCTTTCCTCTCGCATTTCTTTTCTTTTTCTCTCTTTCTCTCTCTTCTTTCTTTTTCTCTTCTCTTTCTCCTTCTCTCTCACTCCCTTTCTTCTTGCCGGTTCTCTTCTCTCTTTCCTTCCCTTGCCTTTTCTCTTCCCCCCCTCTCTCTCTTCCGCCTTCTTCTCTTCTTCTTTTCCTCTTTCTCTCTCTTTTCTCTCTCCTTTTTCTTCTTCCTCTCCTTCTCTCTCTTCTTCTTTCCTCTGCTTCCCTCTTCCCTCTTTTTTCTCTTCCTATTTCTTCTCATCTTTCCCTTTCTGCTATGGTCTTCCTTTCTCTCTTCTTTTTCTCTAGCCTTTTCTCTTCTCTCTCCCTCTCCTCTTCTTTCTTCTCCTTCTTTCACCTCTCTCCTCTTTCTTCCTGGTTATTCTCTTCTCCTCTCTTCTTTCTTTCCTCTTTCTTCTTCCCCTTCTCCTCTCTTCTCTCTTCCCTCTTTTCTTTTTCTTTCTTTCTTCTCTTCCTCTTCTCCTCTTTCTCTTCTCTCTCTCTCTCCTCTTTTTCTTCCTCCTCTTTCCTTCTCCCCGTTCTCTTTCTTTCTCTCATCTTTTCTTCTTTTATCTTCCCCCTTCTTCTTTGCTTCTATCTCTTTCTCTCTTTCTCTCCCTTCTCCTCTACTACTTTCTTCTCTTCCTTCTTCCTCTTTCTTCTTTCTTTCATTCCCTTTTCTCTTCTTTCTTCTCTTCGCCTCTTCCTCTTCTTCCTCTCTTCTTTCTCTCTTCACCAATCTTTACTTCTTTCTCTCCTCTCCTCTTTCTCTATTCTCACTCTTCTCTCTTTCTTCTTTTTCTCTTTTTTCATTTTTCTCTTCCTTCTGGTTCTTTCTCTTTCTTATCTTTTCTTTCTCTCATCTCTTTTCTTTCTCCTCCCTATCAACCTTTCTCGTTTTCTCTCTTCTTCTTCTCTATCTTCTTCTTCCTCTTCAGTTTTCTCCTCTTTCTTCTCTCCTCTCTCTTCTCACTTTTTTCATCTCCTTCTCTTTCCTTTTCTTCCTTTCCATCTTTCTCTCTTTTCCTTTTCCCACTCTTCTCTTTTTCCTTCTTCTTTCTTCCTCTTTCTCTCCCCTTTCTCTCTCCTCTTTCTCTTCCTTCTTCTTCCTCTCTTCTCCTCTTTCTCTCCTTCCTCACTCTTCATCTCCCTCGTCTCCTCTTCCTCAGCTCCATCCTTTCTCTCTTCCTCTTTTTTCTTTCTTTCTTTCTTTCTTTCTTCTCTCCTCTTTTCCTCTCTCTTTCTTCCCTCCTCCTAAAGATTTTCCTTCTTTTTTTTCTCATCTCCCTTCTCCTCTCTTCTTCCTTCTTCTCTCCTTTTCTCTATCTCTTCTCTCCCTTCTCTTCTCTCCTTTTCTTCCTCTTCTTCTCTCTTTCAGGACTTCTCTCTCTCTTCTCTTTTCTCTTCTCTCTCCTTTCTCTTCTTCTCTCCCTCTCTCTTTTTTTCTCTCTTCTCCTTTCTCTCCTCTCCTTCTCTTTCTCTCTTCTTCCTCGATTCTTCCCTCCTCTTCTCCTTTCCTCCTTTCTTCTTCCTTACTCTTTCTTCTACTTATTTTTTCTCTCCTCCTTCTCTCTCCTCCTCTTTCTTTCCTTCCTCTCTCTCTACCCTCTTCTTCTCTCCTTTTTTCTTCTACTCTTCTTTCTATCTTCCTCTTTTCTTACTCTCTTTCTCTCGCTCTCTCTCTTCTTTCTCTCTTCCTTCCCTCTCCTTTCTCTCATTCTCTTTTTATCTCTCTTTCTTCTCTCTCTTCTCCTATCTTTTTCTTCTCCCTCTTTTCTCTCTTCTCTTCTCTTCTCTCTACATTTCTCTTCTCTCCTCTCCTCTCCTTCTTCTCTCTTCTTCTCATCTTCTCTTTCCTTTCTCTCTTCTCTCTAATTTTTCTCCTTCTCCCTCTCTTCTTTCCTCTTCTTTCTTCATCTCTTTCTTTCTTCTTCTTTTCCTTTCCTTCTCTATTCCTGTCTTTCCTTCTTTTCTCTTCTTCTCTTTTTTCTTTCTCTCTTTTCTCCTTTCCTTCTCTTCTTCTCAACTTCTCTTCTTTCCTCTTATCTCTTTCTCTCTCCTCTCTCTCTCTTCTCTCTCTTCTTCTTCGATCTTTCTTCTCCTTTCTCTCTTTCCTTCTCCTCTTTCTCTCTCCCTATCTCCTTTCTTTTCTATCTTTTTCTTTTTCTCCTTATCTTGCCTCAGGTCCTCCTACTCTTCTTTCTCTTCTTCTTTCTCTCTTTCCTTTCTCTCTTCTCTTCTCTTCTCCGTTCTTTAATCTTCTTTTCTTCTCTCCTCTTTTTCACGTTCTTTCTTTCTCTCCTCTTTCTTTCTCTTCTTCTCTTCTTTTTCCTTCTCCTTCTTTCTCTCAAACTTCTGTCTCTCCTTTCCTTTTCTCACTCTTTCTTCTCTTTTTTCTCCCTATTCTTCTCTTTTCTCTTTTTTTTTTCCTTTTCTTTTTCTCTTCTCTCTCTTTTTTCTTTTCTTTATCTCTTTCTTCTTTCTTTCTCTTCTTTTTCTCTCTTTTTTTTCTTTCTCTCTCTTCTTTCCTATCTTTCACTTCTCTTATTTTTCTTTTTCTCTTTTCTCCTTCTCCTTTTCAACCTCTTCTTCATTTTTCATATGCTTCTCCTTTTTCTTTCCCTTTCCTTATTCTTCTCTCTCTCCTCCTTTTCCTCTTTCTCTCTCTCTCCTCTTCTTTCTCCGCTTTCCTCTTTTCTTCTTCTCTCTCCTTTTTCTTTCTTCTTTTTCTCTTTCTCTTTATTCTCTTCTTCCTTTCCTTCTCCTCTTCTTCTTCTCTCTTCTCATTTCTTCTTTCATCTCTTTTCTTCTGCTCTTCACTCCTCTCTCTTCCTCTTCTTTTCTTCCTCCCTTTCTTTTTTCCTCTTCATTTTTTCTTCTTCTTCTTCTCTCTCTCTCTTTTCTTTCTCTTTTTCCTTTTTTTCTTTCTACTTTCTCTCTCTTTCTTCTTCTCTTCCTTCTTCTTCTTCTCTTTCTCCTCTCCCTTTTTCTATTCCCTCTTTTTCTCTTCTTTCTTTTCTTCTTTTCTTTTCTCTTCTCTTCCCTTTATTCCTTTTCTTCTCTCATCTTTTCATCCTTTTTCCTTCTTTCTTCTTTTTTTCTTCTTCTTTCCTTCACTTTCAATTTCTCTCTTTTTCCCTTTCTTC
>JABWPP010000050.1:27599558-27624558 GCA_016920855.1 Puya raimondii
ACTAGGTTTCAATCTCGTGTCCAACCTATGTTCAATAACACTAGGTTTCAATAGTCTTGTTTAAGTGATCTCCCTATCACTATGTGCCTCAACCTAGGTTCAATAACTCTAGGTTCGCATACATTCCAACCTATGTTCAATGACACTAGGTTCATTACACATTCAACCTATGTTTAGTAACACTAGGTTTAACATGCATGCATCATCTCTCAAGTATAAATATACATTGTTATAAAATACTTAGATTCTTTACATGCAAGGTGAGCCCATGGCTCAAATCATTTGATATATAAATCTATGCCAACATGCACATTACAATTCTTTCTTATCCTAGTTGTCCATATCTAGGATTTTCCATTCACATGACCTCTAGCCCATTTTGGACCATGTCAAATTCTCTATCATGTAGAGAAACTAGCTCCCCGCTATGTTTACATCTAGGCATACACATGTCCATTTGTAACAATGTGTTCCACATGCCTACAATTCCAATCCGCGGTAGGTATGGTATTAACATCATATGATCTACTCATTCATACATATATACCATTTGCCAATTAACCTACCATTACATGCATCAAGTAAAATAATTATACTTTACTCTTTCAACATGAAAGTGACCTAATCACTTCGGTAAACACAAACCCACCTCACACTCTTCCGATTGCTTGTAGACACTTGCAATCGGGCTCTTTTCCTTGGCCTCAAGCTTGATCTTCAAGCTCCTAGCCCTAACACACATGAAGGATTCGTTAATCCGAGTCGAACTCATAACGATCTCAACTCTCCAAACCATTCGAAATGGAGTTGTCCCACATGTTCTACTAACCCCAAACTAGGGTTCTAAAGGGTTAAAATATTTTTAAAACCCCTAGGGTTTTTCAAAACTCATGGCAAAACCCGATATCTCTTGCTAATCTCTACAATTTGTAGTCTAGATTAGCCAAGGGTCTCCAAAAACTCATTTTCAAGCCTCAAATCCGAAACCCTAACAACCAAATCCAAGGACTTACCTCGGATCCGCGAGCTCACCAAGCCACCATGCATGCACGAGCTCGATCTTCACTCCTCCAAGCTTCCCAAGCTTGATCTCCACCAAGATCTTCACTTTGGAGGAGAAGAAAATGAAGAAGAGAAGAGAGGGAGAAGAGCTTCTCTCTCTCTCTCTAAGTGTGTGTATTGCTGTATTTTCAGAGGAGAAAGGGGAAGGGTTACCCTATATACAAGCCTCCCCAAGTGAAATTACCAATTTACCCTTCAAAAATAGCATTATGCACCCAGTATTCCGGTATGCGGGTTGGCATACCGGTATACGGGTTGGTGTACCGGTATACCCTGCGGAATTCCGCAGAACCCGCAAGCTGGTTTCACTGTTTCAAACATCGCATACCGGTATACTATTTCACATACCGGTATACCATGCTCCAATTCCGGTATTCAATTTCACATACCGGAATCCCACTGCAGATTTCACAATTTCAGCAGTTCTAACTTTCCAGAGTCCGTTTTCGCGCCTCATTTGCGCCGAAAACACTCGTACGAGTTCTGAACTTGGCTGGAGCCTCACGTATAGCCTCTCATGCTATTTTTCCACCGGAATTCCATAATTTGTAAAAGTTCGGTGTACTACACGAAGACTCGACCTATGAATTCACGATGCTTAGTAAGTTTAAATAATATTGATGGTGATTTATGATCATATACATATGTTTGGAAGACATTAGAATGGGTTTAAATTAATAAAATATTCAAACTGAAGTTTTCCAAGTCTCAGGATCCACCCTGGTGTGAGGTCCGAAACCCGTACGCCTCCCTGGCTGTCACGCAGGGAGGGTCCGGACCCTGAGTCTAGGTCCGGACTATAAAACGTCTAGAAACTTCAAGATCCGGACCTTGCATCCAAGGTCCGGACCCTGCTGACCCGTCGCGATTTTTCGAAAACGTGTTTTTTCAATCCTACTCTGATTCTAATGTCTCCTAAACCTATAAATAAGATATGGGAGTGTCTCTAAAACATGGTTAAGCATAGATTATTGTTTAGAAATCCTAGAAGCTTGTAGGTAGCCATTTTCCTCATCTTCTACAACAAGCTTCTCTCAAATTGATTCTTGGTGCCATAATTTTTAATGTTCTTCTAGATTCGATTTGAGAATTGCTTAGAGATTATTCCCATAGATCTTTAATGGTATTCTAAGTAATAGATCATCACCAACTTTATTGTTCTTGCTCCGGACGGAGTGCGCTCGTGGATTGGATTGGGCGTCGTGGATTCGGCATGATAAAGACTTCGTGGATTCGAAGTTGAGCGTCCGTGGATTCGGACGTGGGGCGTGGACAACTCGGTGACGTGCGCGAGATCCGAAGGAGGTAAAAGAGAGGTCGAGTCCGTGGTGTCGGTAATCACCTTGTAATCTTTTACTCTTAGTGGATTATTTTTTTTCGCGTGTTGGTCCCGTGGGTTTTTCTCCCAATTGGAGTTTTCCCACGTAAATCTCAGTGTGTTGATTTTTATCTTCCGCATTTATTTTTATTGTATCGAGATTTGTGGTTTGGCTGTTATACCTATTCACCCCCCTCTAGGTATTGATAGTATCTAGATAGATCCTAGGGTTCCCCATAACTTACACTTTTCCTATTCGTATCAGCCATCCACCTTTCATTCTCTCTCTTCTCCTCGCTTCCGTATGGCCCCCTTCTCCCGCACGCGCGCACGATGCCGTTCGATCACCGTCGTCGTCACCGTCATCCGTGGCCGCCGCCGCCGCAATCCTCATCTATCGGCATTTTTGGTTCGCCGTCGACGGCATCTTGTCGTCGTCATTACCGTCTTTGAGAAGGTTCCTTTCTTTCATTTTTATCCCTAATACCTATTCTTGAAAGCATCCAATCTAGTTTGTTCATGTCATGTGAATATTTTGTACATCTTTTTCTTGATGATTGGAATCAAATTTATTTAAATCTGATTTGTATTGATCTAAATTAATATTGATCATACTGTTAATTTTTATTCTGAATTTTTCATGTGATTTAGTTGTGTAAATTCTATACATTCTATATACTATGCGGAATGCCCTCTATATGTTCAACAAAATGCCTAAGAGAATGCATGTGTCGTTTTTGTTTCTAATTTAGATCCCATCTGATTGTAGATTGTAAAATTATGATTTAACATCTGAAAACCCTCTTTTCGAACATTAGAACCTTTGTTTATTATTTAAACTCTATTCATGTCATCTTGCTCCTTTGAATAATTTAATCCTTAAACTCTTCATCTTCTTGATAGATAGTTGAGTTTCGTTGGGTTTATTCTAAATCTCCTTCATGCTCCGTCTCAACCTTTTTTTTCATGTATTTGTAACCGACCTTATCAATCTATGTGAGCTTATCCGAATTTAATTGTTTGTATAAGCTTCTTTTTTTTTCTAAATGCTTATGTAATCTTTATAATTTTATTTTTAGTAGCTTATAGAGAATCGTAATTCTTAATAGGGTTAATTGCATACAGCTCCCTGTAAACATAGCGAATTGCAAATATATCTCCAAAAAGTTCAACTTTCTTATGTTATCCCTGCAAAAGTCTAGTGATATTCATATTTATCCCTCTGGTTTGTTACCATTAGAGAAATGTTTATTTTTTAACAGCAGATAAGTAAAATGTCAATTTTGCCATCACAAATATGTCCCTCCAAAAGCCCCAACTGCTATAATCGTGCAGAAATGTCCTCCTAAAAAATTTTCAATGGTCATATTCTTCCTCTTTAACACCCAACCCAATCCACCATTGTTGCAACTTCTTCTCTCACTTTTTTTTCTCCTAAACCTTTTCTTTTGAGCAAAATAAGAAAAAAATCATAGAGGAAATTGAATAGGAAAGCAGCACGCGTTCGACATGGGCGAAGCAACACGCTTCGTGGATGAATGGGGATAGAGAAATTCTAGTTACGGGTTCGAAACTAGCATGAAGGAGAGAGAGGAAGAGGAAGAGAAAGAGGAAGAAGAAGAAGAGTTCCCATTGCTAGGGTTTTGATCGAGAAAAGAAGGTATAATATAAGAGGGGAAAAAATATCAATTTACCTCATTGACTAACCAGGGTTAAATATTTTACCTATGATTAACTAAAATTTTCTAATGGATCCTAACGGAAGGGTCATATTTCAAAATATTAGGACTTTTGCAGGGATAAAATAAGAAAGTTGAACTTCAGGCATATATTTGCAATTCGTTATATTTACAAAGAGCTGTAAGCAATTAACCCTTCTTAATATTGGTTCTAGTGATTGACTTCCTATGCAATTTTTGACTAGATAGCTTCTTAGCTTAGAAAGTGCTTTTAAGGTAAGCGACCGGACACACGTTAGTTTTTCGCAAAATAATTTAGGAAAATATTCTGATTATGCAAAAATCTTTATTTTGTAGATTTTAAAATTAAGGGTTAAGCGTATTATTAAACATTTCTGTAAACTGAGTTTTAACTATAATTGAAAGGTTCTTTTAGCAATAGAATTTTGAAGTTTGATAATCTATTCTGTAAATTAGTGACTGGATAAGTGTTTTAAATTATAGTGCCTCTTGGTATTCTGCTATGCTAATGTTGGCCATGTCGACATATATTCTGTTATAGAAGCTAGCTTTGTCTCTGTATTGCGCCTTCGGGTACCTGCGCCTATCCGCGCCTCTATTTTGTATTTGTGCTTTCGAGCGCCTATGTTCTTTATATGCACCTTCGGATTCCTCTGTTATGTTTTGGGCCTACAGATGCCTCTGGATCTCGCCAATGGATCACATAATATAGTTAGTTACCGGAGACTTAATTTTTATTTCGTTTATTTGCTGAAAGAGAAAATATTTTGTAAATTTGTAGTCCCTATTTGATCTGAATTTTAAATTCTGATAATCTCTATTTTCTGAAATTTTGCAAATTAAAGACCAGTTACTTAAATTAATTGTTGTATGAAAATCTACTTCAGAATATTTGTTATATAGTTATTTGTATGCTTAATCCGACTAATGTGGTGTATAGTTACTTATCCAGATACCGAGACTGATTTGCTAGGCGGGGGCCGGACCGAGTGAATGTTAGATGTAGCACTATTTGAATTTAGTTTTCTTTTATTTTTATGTCTGACAGTTAGATGTGAATAAATGAATTTTGTAGAATTATCATCTGATTTTATTGCTTCTATTTCGTCATTCTTCTCTGTTCTTCGTATAGTTATTATTTGTGGTATTGTTGGACCGAATTTTTGTTTGTGTTTCGTAGTAAACTCGAGTTTTATATATGTGAGAATTTATTTTGATTCTAGTTGAAATTCAGTTGTTAGTCTCATCTTTTGATTCTTTGGATTTAGTGGAATTTTTGTGATTTTTCGTTTTGCCTCATTTCAGTTTGCTTCTGTAGCCTTGCATATTTGCTATTTTAACAGGTATGCAGCGTCTGTTACGCTTCAAATTGGGGTGTGACACTCTCCTCTCCATGTTTTCATACGATGTGGAGTGTTTCCTCTCCTCTCTCGGCCATGCATTCTCTTTCCCCTCTATGTCGCGTATTCTCTCTCCTCTCCACCGTGTGTTCCCCTCTCCCCCACTCTTTCGTACAATAAGTCATTCCCTCTCCCCTTTCTGCCGCATTGTCCCTCTCCCATTTCTGTTTCATACAATGGATCTAAATCTCTGTCTCTTCGTGCGTTTCTCTGTTAAGGCGATTTGACTCTCCATCTCTGTCTCTTTGTTTTCCGTAAATGCGCACCTCGTCGATCTTGTCAGGCACCTCGGCCATACCGTCAGACGCCCCGCTTCCTCTTCCCATGACGTCGTACGCCTCTCCCTCACTCAACATTATCCTAACCCTAACCTTAAACCCACCTCCTCGACGACTCCTTTTTCTCCATCCTCCACATCATCCCAGCCCTCTCCCTGCTCGCTCTCACCACCGCCTCCACTGTCGAAGCCCTCCTTTCCTCCTCCCTCGCCACTGCTGTAGTCGACGAAACCAACATGTCTCCTTCATAGATTTTGGGTTCATGAAAAAAAAAAGAAAATTCAAATTACCATTTTTATTGTCATTTTTATTTTTCATTTTTGGGAGATTTTTACTCTCCTTCAAAAGAACCAATATTTCCTCTTTTTTTTCTGATTTCCCAAATGAGTACCCACATTAGCAAAAGAACCAATTTTCCCTTTTTTTCCTTCTGATTTCTCAATTTAGGATAAATGGAGCATTATATGTTGAAGGGTTTAATTGCTTTTCTTCAAGTTCTATCCTTATGTCATGAATTAATAGAATGTGTTAAGAAAGGCAAAATGCGATTTTTTCTGACTCGCCAACAATATCCCTAATTGATAGATTAATAGAACATGCAAAATAATTAATTTTCTGATTAGTAATCATTTTTATTCCTCAATTTACGATAATTAGATCACCATAACGGAACCTTTTTTCCCCCATTTTTATGTTTTACCCCCAATTCATAAATTACTTGTGAATGTGTTGTTTACACTGTAGGAAAAAGATGTTCTTCTTCTTCTCATCTTCAAAATCTGGGAGGAAGTAGGGTTCTTCAAGGTTATCAACCATGGCATTCCAACCAATGTCGCCCGGATGGAGGCTGCAAGCTTCGACTTCTTCTCTCTTACGGCCCACAAGAAGTAGAAAGATGGGTCGTCAAACCCCTTGGGCCATGGAAGTAGGACTATAGGATTCAATGATGGTACACGGAGAGTTTTAGTACCTCCTCGTGCATGCAAACAATCTATAGGCCAAGGTCCAACAGGATGGTGTTGAATTGAAAGAGGCCACTGTAATAGTAATCTTTGTCCCTTTTTTTTTCTTTTGGTGTACGTTTTTTGTTTACAGAAAAGAATTTGATCAAACTTTCATACAAAAACTAAAAGACCATTCTTGAACTACACTATGATTTTATATACACATATTAATTTTGTGACCTAATGATACGATATTCTTGAATAGGCACATGAACTGAAAATATTTTGATTTCTACTCCTAATTTTATGGTATTCGAAACACTTTTGGCAAAATTTTGCATGATCTAACAGTACATAGAGTCACCTAATGGAAAATTTCATATTTTGACATATTCTGACAAAACTGAGCTTTTTTACATTAAAAAAAAGGCTAAATTACAGAAAAATTTTCTGTCAATACCCGTTTTTTTCACTTTCCCTCCCCGACTTTTAAAAACCTATATTTTACCCCCCTTAAAAATCAAGAAATGTTCACAGGGGGGCAATATCGCCATGCTCCTACTGCCAATCCTACGTCGACTCCTTCTTCACCGCCTCCCTCTTCCGCAATTGCCTCTCCCGGCGAACGAGCAAGGTGGCAACGGAGAGGGGTCTAAGGGTATTTTAGGTATACTAAAATTATATTAGACAGAATCCTAACGGAACACTGACGACGGAGGCCAATGTAGTCGGGGAGGGAAAGTGAAAAAAACGGATATTGACAGGGGTTTCTGTAATTAGCTAAACAATAATGAAAGTTTATGGACTAAATCAAGATGCTGAAATTTTTAACTTCAGCATTGAGAAGTTATTTAGTTGCAGTGAATCAAAATATTCAAAGAAGCTGAAACAATCGTATGTTGCTTTCCTATTTGGTTTGATCTCTTAATGGTTGGAAGTGGTTGATAACGAGGAGTATATATTCTTAGCTTTATATTTGATTTTGTCTTTGAGACTTACAACTATATAATGTTTATTTGTTAACAATATTTTTTTCCAGTTTAAGGGCTATTAAAGTTTGACACATGCGAGAATGGACGAATGGATTTTTTTCGGTATGCATACTCACATAAGATTTTTTTTTATTATTAGCATATGGAGTTAGTTTAAGTTTGTAGTTGTGATACTTTAGATGTTTGTTTTATTTTATTTGTCTACTCAAACACATTAAACTTCGCATTTTACGTATTTCTATCAATATTTTTATATATTGATTAAGTAGTGAAGAGGCAGTTTGGTCATAAAAGTTGCAAAGTGTTTTTTTTATTAAATTTCTCAAGTGCTAAAGGCATTCTATTTTGTTTTGCTTTAATAGAATCAATCTGATGAAACCATCAGTATCACCTATTTGCATGAAGGTGAAAAATAAACCAAAACTTCTATCTGCTTCCAATTTTTCTTCAGCTTGTACTTTGGCTATTGATTGCATTGATGCTCACCCTGCAGCAGCTACTATTGCTACTACTGCAACTACGGCTGCTACTACTACTTCCTCTTTTCTTTTTCTTCTGCAACTACTTTTATCCTTCTTATTCCTTCACTACTGTTGTTGATCTCTTTGTTACGGTTTGGATTTGGAAGAGATTGCAAGGTTGGAAGCAGGCAAGCTTTTTGGATTTTATGTAGCTTTTCTTGATTTTGCGGCTGCTTCTGTTTGCTCTCTTTGAGACCTCAATTTCTATATATTGATATGTGTATATATACAAATGACAGAATCTTTTGTAAAGAGATTATTGTATTCTGATCAATTAGTTAGTTTTTCTTTATAAATCCCAATAAATTTTAGTATAAACCCTTTGAAAATCTCAAAATGTGACTGGTTATTTGTTCAGTTGCTTGATCTACTACTAAAGCTGCTATGGTACACCCAGCATTGGAGGATGTTGGGGTTACGGGGAGTTCAACATGCCTTTTGCCCTCTTTATGTTGCTTTATTGCAGTAAAGTCTCATTTTCTAAGCATGAATATTCTAGAAAGTTCATGATGTAGATTATGTTTTTTTTTTAAATACCTGATGATGATCCATATGTGATCCTATAGGCCTCAACTTTCTCTTCTTGGTGTCTCTCAATTCCTTATATTTTGATTCAAGTATTATTCTCTCTTGATATAGTTCTTGCTCAAAAATTAGAAGAAAAATTAATTTAGATAAGAAGTAGATCCGGTGTGAAATTCTCATCATCATGCAAGCTTCCCACTAGCTACCCACTTGAATACATTGAGTTCATTCAATGCTCGCTCTTATGATCTCACTTACATATGAAAGCTAAAACTTTTTTATGCAAAATATAATGATCAGTGAACTACACAGAAGAAAGAAATATGTATGTTCATTTTCTTTCCAGTGAAATGAAATGAAGACCATTTATTGCTAATACAAATCTTAAGGACAAAAACAAATCCAAATTACATAGCCTAATCGTCGATTTTTCTTTCCAATGCTCAGATGAAAATCTCACAAGAAAAGTTCATGGTACACGTCAAAAGTTTAGGAAAAGACTTTTATATGCCGCAATTTTTAGCTTTTTTATTTATTACACAGAAAGACAAATACAATCTAGCGGTAGGGTTAGGAATTTGTGCAGCTTGTTTTGCTTTTTTCTCCTATTTTTGGTTGATTTTTGGTTTATAATTGCAAAGTGTGTGATTGGATTCAAGTACTTTGTCCAGAGTTGTCGCGATGGACACAAAGTTTCTCGAGGTAAACAAGATCAAATAGTTCCAATTCAGGATTGGAGGTCACAAGGTATTTTAATTTTTTTTCATTTATTACTTCTTTTTGTTTGTTGTTTTAGATTTGTTTCGATTTCCCTATTCATGAGTTGTTCTTGAACTTTTTGTTTAGTAGAATCTTAGAAGTATATCCTTCTTGATATTTGTCGCTACTATTTGTTCTTATAAAGTGAGCAATTACTTCTAAAATTTATCAATTTTCTTTATCTTTCGTAAATTTTGTGTGATCATGCATTATATGTTACTTAATTATATGCAAGCTTATGCTTGAGTAACTTTATATTATTGCAATTAAAATTTAATAACTTGAATTGTCAGTTCCAAGAAGTGATTGGATGGCTTAATAAGTGTACACACTAATCCATTTAACAGAAAAATCAAACTTGAATTTTTCACTTCTGGCTACAACTATCAAAAAAATTCTAGGTGATCATAATGACAAAAGCTAATAGGTTATCAACTTCCGTGGAAGTTTGGCTAAATCGAAAGATTTGAATATGGATTGGCTGCATTCGAAGCTAAAGGTGGGAATATTGTATGTTCCCAAATCAATATTTTTGCTTTTATTGATCAACTATGTGGTCTTTCTTGAGTCCTAAAGTTTTTTTGGCTAAATTATAGAAAACCCCTTGTCAATACCCGATTTTTCACTTTCCGTTCCCAACTCTTAAAACCTAATTTTTAACCCCTAAAAAATTAAGAAATGATCACTTCCGCCCCCGCGGTCAGTATTTCATTAGGGTTCCATCTATATTCTATTATTATGTATTTTTTATACCCTAAATATTCTTAGACCCCTCCTCTCAGCTGCAACGTCTCCCTCAAAGAGAGAGAGGGCAATTTGGTCATTTAGTCATCACAATTAACACCGTAATCTCCTGTGAATATTTCTTAATTTTTGAAGGGGTAAAATATAGGTTTTTAAAAGTTGAGGATCGAAGAAAAGTGAAAAAACGGATATTGACAAAAAAGTTTTCCTATATGGAGAATGCAAGGAACTTGATAAGATTATATTATTGTGAGGGTTAGTTAATTTTAATTAATTGGTGCAGAATAGTGACCAGCTGGGGAGTATTAGGAGGACAAGGGTCTTGTACTACACGATCATGTCGGCAACAGTGCACATCATTAAACCTCATCATCCGGTACGCAGATGAAATCATTGTTTTATGAGAAATCCATTTATTTTGAATGTTAAAGGTTTGCATTTATAGGTTGTAGGATCTAATGTTTTTGCTATTGTATCCATTGTTGTAGCACTCTGAATTTCGGTGCGTTGTATCGAACTTTACTAAATTTGATAAAGTTCGATGGAAGACGATAATGGCTGGTGTGGAATTGGGTTCCGAAGGTTTCGGAACATAATGGGTACGAGTGGAAACCCGAAAATCAAAAAAAATTATGAAAAAGGGACCAAGTGGAGCAAAACTGCTCACGGGGTCCGGACCCTGGAAGCTGGGGTCCGGACAATGAAGTCCGCGGGCAGTCACGGTCCGGACCCGGATGTCACGGTCCGAACCCGAGCTGGTCTCCGAGTTGGGGTGCGTACGGGTTCCAAACCCGGACACCAAGGTCCGGACCCGGCCTGCGCGCTGGTCAGTTATCAGTGCGGGGTCCGGACCCCACTTGCAAGGTCCGGACCCGGCTGAGGCAGAATGCCCAGTGAGGGGTATTTTGGTAATTTTGCGGTGAATAGGTTATGTAGGGGGGGCTGAGGTCTTTCCCCTCATTCCTCTTCACTTTTCTCTCATTCCCTCTCCCTCTCCCTCACTTTCTCTCTCTAGAGATCTCTCCAAAGCTTGGAGAAGTGGTGGATTGGAGCTTGGAAAAGGACTTCCAAGGTGCAAAGAAGCTTCTTGGTGCAAGAAGAAGCTTGGGAGCTAGGGCTTCGAGGTGAGTTCTTGTGATTTAGGATTTAAACCTTAGATTTAATCCTTCAAGATGAGGTTTTTAGAAACCCTAGGCAATCTTAACCACAAAAGGTGGAAGATTGGCCATAAAATCTAGGGTTTGGCTTGCATGCATGCAAACCCTAGGTAGATTTGGGGCTTTTGTCATGGGAGGTTCTAAAAATATTTGGACCTTCGGGAATTGCAATTGAGGCATAGAAAATCATGTAAGAACACTTGATTTCAAGTATTGAGTTGATTTAAGGGTTCGTAATGAGTAACGAACCATTTTCTTGTAGAAGCTTGGGATGAAGCAAGAACTCAAGGCTTGTACACTTAGGGGCTTGAAGAATACAAGAATTTGGAAGCTCTTAAGGTGGGTTTGTGTTTACCGAAGTGATTAGGTCACTTCCATTTCTAGGGTAAATATCCATTTAAAGATAAAATGGTATGTGTTGTGAACCCTAGAACTTGCATGTTGGCAAAGGTAAAATCATGATAGGTAGAGCAATGAGCTCCTATTGCATGATATAGAATTCAAGTATAATTCAATTATCTATACTTGTTGCATGGTTGCATGTATGATTGGAACCTAGTGTTATTGAACATAGGTTGGAACATGTGAGAATGGAACCTAGTGTCATTGAACATAGGTTGGACATGAGATTGGAACCTAGAGTCATGGAACCTAGGTTGAGAATGAGAAAGTAAACCTAGTGTCATTGAACATAGGTGAGACTTAGTGACTTGAACCTAAGGTCATGAGACTTAGGTTGGCAAGTGAAAAATATGAACAACGGGATGTGCGACGATTTTGCTATCCCGGGTAGGTGACGATTTCGCTACCATGCCATGAGTCGGCGGTGTTGAAACGAGATGTGCGACGATTTTGCTATCCCGGGTAGGCGACGATTTCGCTACCATGCCATGAGTTGGCGGTGTTGACACGGGATGTGCGACGATTTTGCTATCCTGGGTATGCGACGATTTCGCTACCACGCCATGAGTTGGCGGTGTCGAGATGGGATGTGCGACGAGGTTGCTATCCCGGGTATGCGACGAGTTCGCTACCCATGCCATGTGATGGCGGTGTTGAGATGGGGTATGCGACGATTTTGCTATCCCGAGTATGCGACGAGTTCGCTACTCGAACTAGGAGGTGACGAGTTCACTCCTTGAATGTTGGAACCCTTATGGTAAGACGGCGATTCCGAAACCATAAGTAAATAACAAGTAATTGAACTTAGTCAATGTGAAATATAGGATGAACCTAGGAGAGAATGATAAGTTATATTTCATTTGGTTGCATCCTTTATGTTTATTTACAAGCATGTAAATAATTATTGCATTGTTATTTGTGATCTAACTTATGCATATGGTGTTTCTTTGGACCTGGTGGGTCGAGCTTCTCTCTTGGGTGGCCTTACCCACTGGGAACTATGTTTATAGTTCTCACCCCACGTTTTCCAGGTCCTTCCGCGAGTGAGGCGGCGGAGCGAGGCAAGGGTTTGGCTCTCTAGATAGCGGCCCTTCTATTTTGGTGATACATAGAGTTGTACCCCTAGTCTTGGACTTTGATAGTATAGGGGATTTTCTTTATATGTATGAAACTTATGTATTCCATAATTTTGGAACATGGTGTATGGAATGAAAAGAAAGAAAAAAAAAATTTGGGCATGTATAAATGTGCAATGTGATGTAATAGAAGTAGAACTTCTTTATGTTGATGCTTTCCTTGTGCAACTCTTGTACTCCGTTCCTAGTTGGAACCTCGTGGATAAGCTTGTGTTGTGACGCTTTGGGCGGGTAGAAGAGGCTCTATCCGTTCGGCGGGTCTGGGGCATGCGCCCGTGCGGTTATCCTTTCCACCTAGTTGGTGTTAAAGGCCCGGCGGGGCGTGACAGACTGAGGTGGTATCAGAGAGTAGAAACGGTCTAGATGGACCTAAGAAAACCCTAGGATGGAAAAGACCCTAGGAGTGTAGGCTCGTGAGTGACGAGATCTTTGATGTGGCGAAAGATAAGTGATTGGGTTATGTCCTTATGCCTCTAGTTGGAAATAGAGGTAGATTCGAGGTGTGTCTTATTCTTCGCCAAGTGTGTTCGTGTTGGCGGCCGACAACATGAAACCAAGTGAGGGGAATAAGGACCCTTGTGTGACTTTCGCCTAAATTGGGTTCACGTTTATTTTCGTGAAGTATAGTGTTGCGAATGACTTTGAAGGTCATGAAATGACCAAAGTCGTTGTGTTTTCAGGAGAAAATGGTACGTGGACGGCCTCCTACGAGGGCTGGGCTCGGAGAATCGAGCGCGGCTCCCGAACAACTCGGGGAGGGCGAGAACTCGGGTTTTCGTAATGAATTGACCGAGTTGATGGGCGTGGTTCGGCGACAGGCCGAAGCCATGCAGCGACAGGAGAAGCAGATTAAAAAGCTCCAAGACGAGATGGCGCAGCAAGCGGCTGCGATTAGGGAGGAGAGGTTGGGAGTACCTCCGGCCTCTGCTTCGGCACCCACCGAGGAGGTGACACCGGCACCGGCTGTGGCGTCACCGGCATCACCGATTGTAGCCGGTGGGCCGGGTACTTCTATGCCCGACTCCGAGATGGAGGAAGCGGAGCGAGAGCGCGCACTGGCGGCTCTCATGAGATTTAAAAAGTTCAACCCGCCTATTTTCAACGGGGAGAACGTGGATCCATGGGATGTAGAGACATGGATCGATGCCATGGAGACACTCTTCGAGGATCTATATACCTTGGAGAGGGACAAAGTGTACCTCGCCGCTCATTGTTTAGAGCGATCAACGAAGGTATGGTGGAAGGGAGTCCGGCGTGATCGACTCCCTAGCCTTCCGCCACCGACGTGGGAGGAGTTTCGGGGTATGGTATTTGCGCCTACTTCCCCGATAGCGAGAAAAGAAAACTTCAAGAAAGGTTCCGGAAGTTGAAGCAAGGGAACCGCACCGTGCGCGAGTACGAGAGGGAGTTTTCGTACATTATTAATTGCGTACCGCACGTTGTCCACGGAGAGTTGGACAAGATCGATTGTTTCATGCGCGGACTTCGACCGGAGATCTTTCGGGCGGTTCACGCCCTCAAGCTAAAGACCTTTGCGGAGGTCTTGGACCGTGCTCTTTGGGTAGAGCACGGGAATGCTTGCGCGCGTGAGGAGCGCGAAGCTTGGGAAAGAGAGAAGGAGAAGGATAAAGAAAAAGGAAAGAAGCGACCGGCGGGTGGCTCGGGTGGGCAATCTAGCTCAAAGTGACCCCCGAAGCACTCGCAGTCGCAAAACCAATCGCGAGGGTTCCGGCGAAACCGACCCTCAACCCAGTGCCCGATTTGTAGCTGCCCCCACGGCCCTCAGCAATGTGATTATCGTGAGGGCAGGTGCTACAAGTGCGGACAGCCGGGACATATGCGATACAATTGCCCGATGGATGATGGCCGAGCACCGTCATCGGCATCGGCATTTGCATCGCCGAGACAGCTCGCGGGCATCCCACCCGCGGCGATGTCGGCAGGCCGTACTCAGCCGCCGAGACCAGCCGAGGGCCAGCGACCAGCGCCCAGTGGACGAGTATTCGCCTCACAGGTGGAGGAGCCTTCTGCCCAGGATGATGTCGTGGCAGATATTGTGTTAATTAAAGGCATTAGATGTAGAGCTTTGTTTGATACTGGTGCATCGCATTCATTCATTGCTCGATCATTTGCTATTGCACACGGAATAGAAATTATAGATGCCACACATGCAAGAACTGTGCAAGTACCTGAACACACCTTTTGTGTACATCACGCGTGTGTAGGTTGTCCAGTGAGGGTTGAAAACTGGATCATGCCAGCTGATTTGCTGGTGTTAAGTCGAATGAATGAGTATGACTTAATCCTAGGAATGGATTGGCTCTCGAAATATCACGCTACTATTGATTGTGAGAGCCGGATAGTGAGGTTTAGAGAACCCGGGCACAAAGAGTTTGTGTACCGTGGTTGCAAGAGTTCGCTCTTTGCGTCAATGGTGTCCACGTTGCAAGCAAGGAAGCTTATTGCTAGTGGTTGCATTGCCTACTTGGCGACGGTAGTGGATGACCGAAAAGAAGTGTTGGGGCTCGAGGACATTCCGATAGTTCAAGAGTTCCCGGATGTATTTCCGACGGAGTTGCCCGGAATGCCACCGGACCGGGAAATAGAATTCGTGATCGATTTGCTCCCGGGTACGGCACCGATTTCTAAGGCCCCGTACAGGATGGCACCCGCGGAACTGAAGGAATTGAAAGCACAATTGCAAGATTTAATGGACAAGGGTTTCGTAAAGCCAAGTGTGTCACCTTGGGGAGCCCCTGTTCTATTTGTGCAAAAAAAGGACGGTTCGCTACGGTTATGTGTAGATTACCGCGAGTTTAATAAAGTGACCGTCAAGACTAAGTACCCGTTACCCCGAATTGATGACTTGTTCGATTAGTTGCAAGGGTCTCGGGTGTATTCAAAGATTGATTTGCAATCCGGTTATCACCAATTGAAGATCAAACCGGAGGATGTGCATAAGACCGCATTTGGGACGCGGTATGGACCCTATGAATTCACGGTTATGCCTTTCGGGCTTACCAATGCCCTGGCAGCGTTCATGGATTTAATGAACCGTGTATTCAATCCACTATTGGATCAATTTGTGGTTGTGTTCATAGATGATATTCTTGTCTACTCTCGGAGTGAGGAGGAACATAAAGAGCACCTAAGGATTGTGCTTCAAGTTCTTCGAGAGAACAAGTTGTTCGCCAAGTTAAAGAAGTGCGAATTTTGGATTCGTGAGGTCGCTTTCTTGGGTCATGTGATCTCCGCGGAAGGAGTATCAGTAGACTCTATGAAAGTTGAGGCAATCAAGGATTGGCCTCGCCCGACCAATGTCACGGAAATACGAAGCTTTTTGGGTCTTGCGGGGTACTATCGGCGGTTCGTGGAGGGATTTTCAAAAATCTCCGGTCCACTAACGCGTCTTACCCGCAAGGGAGCCAAATATGTTTAGAGCGAGGAATGCGACCAAAGCTTTAAGGAGCTAAAAGAAAGGTTGACTTCGGCTCCGGTTCTCGCCTTGCCGAT
This sequence comes from Puya raimondii, assembly GCA_016920855.1. NCBI lineage: Eukaryota > Viridiplantae > Streptophyta > Magnoliopsida > Poales > Bromeliaceae > Puya > Puya raimondii. The sequence continues at coordinate 27,616,010 of JABWPP010000050.1, forward strand.
TGCGGGGGAGGGCTTCGTGGTGTATAGTGATGCATCATGGCGTGGTCTTGGGTGTGTGCTTATGCAAAGAGGACAAGTAATAGCATATGCCTCTCGACAGCTAAAGAGCTATGAGCAAAATTATCCCACCCACGACTTAGAGCTTGCGGCGGTGGTCTTCGCACTTAAGTTGTGGAGACACTATTTGTACGGGGAACACTGTGAGGTTTACACGGATCATACAAGCTTAAAGTATTTATTCACTCAGAAGGAGTTGATTTGAGGCAGCGGAGGTGGTTGGAGTTGATAAAGGATTACGACTTAACCATCTTGTACCACCCCGGTAGAGCCAATGTGGTGGCCGATGCGCTCAGTAAAAAATCCGTGGAGAACTTCGCAATTGAGATGACGGGACAAATGCCGTTGATCAAGGAAATGGGCCGGTTTGACTTGGAAGTCGTGGCCCCGGGCGTCCCCGCTAGACTTATGAATCTCGAGATTTGGCCAACCTTGTTGGAGCAAATAAAAGAAAAGCAATCCGGCGATCCGGAACTCCAAAAGGTGCGGAGTACTATCGAGAGTGGGCGTGCCGGTGATTTTCATGTAGACTCGAAGGGCGCAATTCGATTTCGAAATCGATAGTGCGTGCCAAAAGTCGAGGATATTCGTGGGGAGATCTTGAAAGAAGCTCATACTTCTCCCTATGCGATTCACCCGGGCGGCACCAAAATGTACAAGGATCTTAAATTACATTATTGGTGGCCGGGGATGAAACTTGATGTTGGACGCTTTGTGGCACAATGCTTAGTATGCCAACAGGTGAAGGCCGAGCGTCGCTTTCGGCGGGAAAATTGCAAGGGTTGCCCATTCCAGTTTGGAAGTGGGAGAACATAGCAATGGACTTCGTTGTGGGTTTACCTCGATCACAAGGTGGCCACGACGCGATTTGGGTGGTGGTGGATCGTTTGTCAAAGTCGGCATACTTTTTGCCAATCCACACCACTTGGTCGGGAGACAAGTTAGCACAATCTACCTGGACGAGATTATGCGGTTGCACGGGGTCCCGACCTCGATAGTTTCAGATCGAGATCCCCGGTTCACATCGCATTTTTTGAAAAGCTTGCAAGAATCTTTGGGTACACGGCTCGATTTCAGTTCAGCATTTCATCCTCAAACTGACGGTCAATCGGAAAGGACAATTCATATTTTGGAGGATATACTGCGAGCGTGTGTGATGGACTTCAAGGGTGCATGGCCTACACATTTGCCGATGGCTGAGTTCGCTTATAATAATAGCTATCAATCTAGCATCGGTATGGCACCGTTTGAAGCCTTGTATGGAAGAAAATGCCGCTCTCCTATTAATTGGAGCGAAGTCGGCGAGAGAAGGGTCTTAGGACCGGATGTGTTGCGTGAAGCGGAGGAAAAGGTTCGCTTGGCACGCGAACGCTTATCGACGGCGCAATCTCGACAAAAGAGTTATGCGGATCGACGTCGACGAGATTTAGAATTCGCGGTAGGAGACCGCGTCTTCTTGAAAGTGTCACCCTTGAGAGGGGTGAAACAATTTGGTGTTCGGGGTAAGTTAAGTCCCTGTTACATTGGACCTTATGAGGTTTTGGAGCGTGTGGGATCCGTGGCATATCGGCTAGCTTTGCCGCCGAAACTTGCGGGGATGCACAATGTGTTCCATGTATCGACGCTTCGCAAGTACATGTATAATCCGGCGCACGCCCTCGAGTATGTACCTATGGAGCTTCATGAGGATATGACTTATGAGGAGTTTCCCTTGTGTATCATAGATCGCGAGGTGAAAAATTTGAGGAACCGTGAAATTCCTTATGTAAAAGTACAATGGACAAATCACGGTGAGCGAGAAGCTACGTGGGAATTGGAAAGCTCAATGAAGGAGCGGTTTCCTTACCTCTTCGCTGAGTCCAGCTGAGGTATGATTTAGTTTCGCGGCCGAAACTCTCTTTAAAGGTTCCATCTATATTCTATTATTATGTATTTTTTATACCGTAAATATTCTTAGACCCCTCCTCTCAGCTGCACCGTCTACCTCAAAGAGAGAGAGGGCAATTTGGTCATTTAGTCATCACAATTAACACCGTAATCTCCTGTGAATATTTCTTAATTTTTGAAGGGGTAAAATATAGGTTTTTAAAAGTTGAGGATCGAAGAAAAGTGAAAAAGCGGATATTGACAAAAAAGTTTTCCTATATGGAGAATGCAAGGAACTTGATAAGATTATATTATTGTGAGGGTTAGTTAATTTTAATTAATTTGTGCAGAATAGTGACCAGCTGGGGAGTATTAGGAGGACAAGGGTCTTGTACTACACGATCATGTCGGCAACAGTGCACATCATTAAATCTCATCATCCGGTACGCAGATGAAATCATTGTTTTATGAGAAATCCATTTATTTTGAATGTTAAAGGTTTGCATTTCTGGGTTGTAGGATCTAATGGTTTTGCTATTGTATCCATTGTTGTAGCACTCTGAATTTCGGTGCGTTGTATCGAACTTTACTAAATTTGAAAAAGTTCGATGGAAGACGATAATGGCTGGTGTGGAATTGGGTTCCGAAGGTTTCGAAACATTATGGGTACGAGTGGAAACCCGGAAATCGAAAAAAATTATAAAAAAGGGACCAAGTGGAGCAAAACTGCTCACGGGGTCCGGACCCTGGAAGCTGGGGTCCGGACAATGAATTCCGCGGGCAGCCACGGTCCGGACCCGGATGTCACGGTTCGGACCCGAGCTGGTCTCCGAGTTGGGGTGCGTACGGGTTCCGGACCCGGACACCAAGGTCCGGACCCGGCCTGCGCGCTGGTCAGTTATCAATGAGGGGTCCGGACCCCACTTGCAAGGTCCGGACCCGGCTGAGGCAGAATGCCCAGTGAGGGGTATTTTGGTAATTTCACGGTGAATAGGTTATGTAGGGGGGGCTGAGGTCTTTCCCCTCATTCCTCTTCACTTTTCTCTCATTCCCTCTCCCTCTCCCTCACTTTCTCTCTCTAGAGATCTCTCCAAAGCTTGGAGAAGTGGTGGATTGGAGCTTGGAAAAGGACTTCCAAGGTGCAAAGAAGCTTCTTGGTGCAAGAAGAAGCTTGGGAGCTAGGGCTTCGAGGTGAGATCTTGTGATTTAGGGTTTAAACCTTGGATTTAATCCTTCAAGATGAGGTTTTTGGAAACCCTAGGCAATCTTAACCACAAAAGGTGGAAGATTGGCCATGAAATCTAGGGTTTGGCTTGCATGCATGCAAACCCTAGGTAGATTTGGGGCTTTTGTCATGGGAGGTTCTAAAAATATTTGGGCCTTCGGGAATTGCAATTGAGGCATAGGAAATCATGTAAGAACACTTGATTTCAAGTATTGAGTTGATTTAAGGGTTCGTAATGAGTAACGAACTATTTTCTTGTTGAAGCTTGGGTTGAAGCAAGAACTCAAGGCTTGGACACTTAGGGGCTTGAAGAATACAAGAATTTAGAAGCTCTTAAGGTGGGTTTGTGTTTACCGAAGTGATTAGGTCACTTCCATGTCTAGGGTAAATATATCCATTTAAAGATAAAATGGTATGTGTTGTGAACCCTAGAACTTGCATGTTGGCAAAGGTAAAATCATGATAGGTAGAGCAATGAGCTCCTATTGCATGATATAGAATTCAAGTATAATTCAATTATCTATACTTGTTGCATGGTTGCATGTATGATTGGAACCTAGTGTTATTTAACATAGGTTGGAACATGTGAGAATGGAACCTAGTGTCATTGAACATAGGTTGGACATGAGATTGGAACCAAGAGTCATGGAACCTAGGTTGAGAATGAGAAAGTAAACCTAGTGTCATTGAACATAGGTGAGACTTAGTGACTTGAACCTAAGGTCATGAGACTTAGGTTGGCAAGTGAAAAATGTGAACAACGGGATGTGCGACGATTTTGCTATCCCGGGTAGGTGACGATTTTGCTACCATGCCATGAGTTGGCGGTGTTGAAACGGGATGTGCGACGATTTTGGTATCCCGGGTAGGCGACGATTTCGCTACCATGCCATGAGTTGGCGGTGTTGACACGGGATGTGCGACGATTTTGCTATCCCGGGTATGCGACGATTTCGCTGCCACGCCATGAGTTGGCGGTGTCGAGATGGGATGTGCGACGAGGTTGCTATCCCGGGTATGCGACGAGTTCGCTACCCATGCCATGTGATGGCGGTGTTGAGATGGGGTATGCGACGATTTTGCTATCCCGAGTATGCGACGAGTACGCTACTCGAACTAGGAGGTGACGAGTTCACTCCTTGAATGTTGGAACCCTTATGGTAAGACGGCGATTCCGAAACCATAAGTAAATAACAAGTAATTGAACTTAGTCAATGTGAAATATAGGATGAACCTAGGAGAGAATGATAAGTTATATTTCATTTGGTTGCATCCTTTATGTTTATTTACAAGCATGTAAATAATTATTGCATTGTTATTTGTGATCTAACTTATGCATATGGTGTTTCTTTGGACCTGGTGGGTCGAGCTTCTCTCTTGGGTGGCCTTACCCACTGGGAACTATGTTTATAGTTCTCACCCCACGTTTTCCAGGTCCTTCCGCGAGTGAGGCGGCGGAGCGAGGCAAGGGTTTGGCTCTCTAGATAGCGGCCCTTCCATTTTGGTGATACATAGAGTTGTACCCCTAGTCTTGGACTTTGATAGTATAGGGGATTTCCATTACATGTATGAAACTTATGTATTCCATAGTTTTGGAACATGGTGTATGGAATGAAAAGAAAGAAAAGAAAAATTTGGGCATGTATAAATGTGCAATGTGATGTAATAGAAGTAGAACTTCTTTATGTTGATGCTTTCCTTGTGCAACTCTTGTACTCCCGTTCCTAGTTGGAACCTCGTGGATAAGCTTGTGTTGTGACGCCTTGGGCGAGTAGAAGAGACTCTATCCGTTCGGCGGGTCTGGGGCATGCGCCCGTGCGGTTATCCTTTCCACCTAGTTGGTGTTAAAGGCCCGGCGGGGCGTGACAATTGTGCAAATAGATGTTCGATCAAGATTTGTTTTCCGGGGTATACCAAAAGCGAAATAAGCCAAATTTCAAAAAAAAAGAGAAAAAATAAAAGATATTTGGTGAGTAAGCTTTTGATTTGGATCTAAACTACCTCTAATTCTGAGCTGATATGCCTCTACCCCTAACTCTTAGGGTCTCAAGTATATATGTATAGGTTCTTCTTTTCATTCTTCTAAAACTGTTAGTCCCAACTCCTGGGTTTAATTAAAAGAATGTTGCTTATTTATCATGCATATGTTGTAGAAGTTAAAAGTAAATCGTTAGCTGCTAGTTGATTTCAATATGAGTATTCAGCACTATTTTAACTTTACATACGTAAGTAGAGCATTTTATTTTTTTTCACATATTATATGGTTCTTTTGCTAACTTAAGTATCTGTGTCTATATATATATCAACAGATACTCTTAACTTGAGAACTTTAATTAGTTGGATTTAGCATCTGGGTTCAATTATGTGGAGATCTCAGAGCTCTGTAACACTTTTTTGGAACTCGTACTTTGCTACTTCATGAGGTAGAGGTTCCTCGACGAGCACTCGAGCAACAGTGATTGGCAGAGGTGGCGGCAATGGCTTTGCCTCTGGTTATAAATTGGAGGATCTCGAGTCTTTGTAAAATTAGATTATATTTAGTTGTTAATCATCTTTCTTCATATTAGTCTGGATCTAAATTAAAGATTTCATTTTTATGAGTAAATCATTTGTGCGTGCAAAGCTGTGGTACGTTGAATTCACAGATGAAATAACAAATGAGAATTTATGTTGTAAAATACGCCGCCTTGGATAATAAAATTTAGCATTGCATCAATACCATGTTATTGTTGTCCTCTAAAAATTTAATCTATTAGAAAACGATATCTTTTATATTTTATATTCAACACTGCCCCTCACGTCTGCACTCACTTTCTGATAGGCTGAAAACATGGGCTTGATTAAATGAGAGGAAATTAATAGTACTACGAGCCTGGCAAAACTCGGAATCATGACCTCCTGTTTTGATACCATGATAAATTATATGAACAATCATTTATCTCCACTAGCTTAATTTGTCAAAGAACGGTGCTTTTAAATTTTTTATTCAACAATAGAAAACCACCGAATAATATGCTTAATTAAAGATTGATTTTTTGTTATTGGTCATTTCTCGTAGTGGCATCAAAGTTGCGAATGTGGTGAAGTTGCTGAATTTGTTCTATTACTTCTCTTCTTTGGCTATTTGATTTTGGCCTTGCACTTCAAGAATATTGCATTCTTACCTCTTTTAAGTCCTTCATACCTGTGCAGACTATTTAGTCGTAGGAGCGACTTGCACATGTGTATTTGGATAAAGTAGTGAGGTTGTATGGAGTTCCTACGTCAATAGTATCAGATTGAGACCCGAGATTTGTCTCACATTTCTAAAAGAGTTTACAAGCGGCCTTAGGGACTCAACTACACTTTATCATGGCTTTTCACCGACAGACGGATGGACAATCGAAGAGGACGATCTGAATCCTAAAGGATATGTTGAGAGTTTGCATCCTGAATTTTGGGGATGGATGGTATCGACACTTGGCATTGACAAAGTTTGCATATAATAACAGCTACCAGCGAGCATTAAGATAGCTCCGTTTAAGGCGCTGTATGGTCGAAAAGTCGATCACCTCTGCATTGGAATGATGTGGATGAAAGAAAAACTTTGAGCCTTGATATCATGTTGGAAACATAAGAAAAGATCAAGGTTGCACGACGACATCTAGTGATTGCCCAAAGTCAACAGAAGAGTTATGTTGATACGCGATGATGAGATTTAGAGTTTCAGGTTAGATATTATGTATTTTTGAAAATCTCACCATCCCAAAGGAATACGAAGATTTGAAATCCGAGGAAAGCTCAGCCCACGATACATTGGTCCCCTTGAGGTTTTGGAGCGAGTTGGACCAGTTGCATATAAGATTCGCTATTGCCTACCGCCGAGATTAGCTGGTGTCTATGATGTGTTTCACGTCTCTACATTTAGAAGATATGTCTTCGTCCCCTTATATATGATCGATTTTCCTCCACTAGAGATGAGCGAGGATTTGAGATATAAGAAGCGACCGATTTGGATTCTTGCGCGTGAGGAGAAAGAATTGCGAAATCGAATCATTCTTTATGTAAAGATACTATAGAGCAATCATGAGGAGAGAGAGGCGACTTAGGAGCTTGAGGCTGTGATGAGAGAGTCCTACCCCTACTTATTTGAGGACGTAGCTTGAGGTATGTGTTTAAGTTTCGAAAACAAAACTTTTCGTAGGGGAGATGATGTAATGTGCTAGATCTTGACAAGTGGGCAACGTTGCATGAGGAGTGGATGGTCATCATGTTTGTATAGTGCCAGACCGAGTTGGAGCCGTTTTGTCATGAAATAGACACGAAAATAGACTTAGGAGTGAAAACTTAGCTGAAACTGAAGATTCCAAACTTTCTGAATGCTCAAAAATAGTTTAGTGCGCCCGAAAAGATTCGAGCTGAGTGAGAGGTAGCTATGGATGAACTTCTCGACGCCTAGTGGAGCAGTAGGTAGATCCAGAAGGGAGTGGTTGAGTTTTCGATGGCCAGTGCTATTGTAGCAACCCGGATGTGGGTTGGTGATGATTTGACTATAGTGGTGACACGTGTACAGTGACTCACAAGGAATTCAAGCGCAGAGGTCCAGGCTTCCGAATGTGACTGGACATAGTTATGATGGAATCGGGCTTCTATCCGAGTGCCTGAAAATTCTTGCAGATGGAGTTATGATGGTTTTGGGCATGCCATTATACTTCTGGGGCGCCAAATTGTTGGATTTGGATGCCCGAATGTTGGTTTCGGGTGCCCGAATTCAGACTTTGAGTTAAGGTGCGTTTCTTCTGATTTTCGGAGGGCTCTGTTGTAATTGTTACTAGTCTATATATAACTAAGGGGTGTTTCTAGCTCACTCTTTTTCCACTTCCTCCATCCATCCCTGAGGCTTAGCCACTCTCCTTCATCTTTTTCTTCCTTCCTTCTTCTTCTTAGTTGGAACAGGGAACTCCATTGGAGGTGATACATAGATGGGGCTTCTTTACCTAGGAGCTGAAGAAGACCTTGGACTAATACGTGGTTGAGAAGGAGGAGGGCTTGTGTGAACACTTTTTTCATCTAGATTTGAGGTAGGTAACCATCTTTTGATCATAAGGTTTTGAAGAATTGGATTTTCTAGAGTTTTGAGTTGGATGTTGGTTTTAGTAGAGATTGTTGATGGTTCTAGAAGCTGGATTTTTATTGGTCTTCCTCCTGTCTTCTTGGGGTAGTGAAGAGGTGAATATGAGCGTGGTTTCTCTATTCTCCTTAGATTAGCATTTACAGGTGGGTGTCTTGTTACCGAACACGATGAACTAATCACTATGTTTTTTCTGCATGATTTGTAAATAGGAACTAGTCTTTGTTGAGATGTGGTTAAATTTCTTTATTAACATGTGTTAAACTGTTAGAATGAGATTTGGTTAAACTA
>JABWPP010000050.1:27634558-27636094 GCA_016920855.1 Puya raimondii
ATTTATCTAGGTTATGGGAGAACAGATTAGAATTCAGAGAAGGATAGGAAGATGAAAAAATAACTTTCCCACAACTTTCACAACGACGAGTCCGTGGTTCCGAGACCCTGGGGGTGTAGTTTTTATGGGGTGTCTCGTGACTCTTGAGCAATCTTCAGGCGTTTCATTGTCCGGAGAACGCTCAGCCAACAGGGTTTCCGGACTCGGTCATCCGAAACATGTCTGGTCACGTCTCACGTTCCGGACCTCAGCTTCTCAAGGTCCGAACCTCGACTGCGCGAAATAGCAAGATATGCGATACGGGAGTTTCGGACCTACATGCCTTCCAGGGTCCGAGACCGGGGTCCTGCGCGACCCAGTCATAACCTGCATCTCCGGGTTCCGGAACCTCATGTGACTCAGGGTCCGGACCTCGGAAGTGGGAACATTAACTCCTAATTTCGAATCGATTTTTGTAAATCAATTAAAAACCAATTCTAATGTCTTCCAAGTGTGTGACTTGTTAAATTGTTTATAAATCATCAGTGTCATCAAGATTGTGATTTTAACTTACCAATCAGATCACGTTGTAATTGTCATCCGTTGAGTGCTGCGGAGTCTTCAAACCTTCGTCTTTCTTCTTTCTTTAAACCTACTAAGACCTCCGACTCCACTTCACAAATATGCAAATATAAAATCCGTAACAATCTCCCCCTTTGGCAATTTCGTGACAAAACTCCAAATTACATAAAACACTCACGATGCTCATCTCTCTCCAAAATTGAAATTCATTGCATCATACCAAAACAAATGAATTTTCTTACTCGCGTGAAAAGATCGTACAAATAAAATTCAAAAATTACAATTTTGTAACTGCTAAAAAAACTCAAACGTCTATAACTTAGACAAAGCATTGAGTCTGCAGTCTTGAAAGACCTGCACAAAAAAATTTCCTATTCTCCACGAACAAAGTTAGTAGAAAAAAATATATCAAATTGCAAAAAAAAAAAACCCAAAAATAGAGAGAAGTTTCGAGAAGAAATCAATCAAAATACAAGTTTAAAGCTTTTTCAATTTTGAAAGCACTTGTTCTAAAATTTCAAGCAATGTTAGTGCATGAGAAAATAAATTCACACCTTAGACTTCTTTCAATCCCTCTTCTTTCATAAGAATTAAGAATTTCTTACTGTTATCTTGTCTCACCACTCCTAGAAAAAATATTATTTTTTTTTTTTTTTTTTTTTTTTTTTTTTTTTTTTTTTTTTTTTTTTTTTTTTTTTTTTTTTTTTTTTTTTTCTTTTTTTTTTTCTTTTTTTTCTTTCTTTTTTTTTTTTTTTTTTTTTTTTTTTTTTTTTTTTTTTTCTTTTTTTTTTTTTTTTTTCTCTCTTTCTTTTTTTTTTTTTCTTTTCCTTCTTTCTTTTTTTTTTTTTTTCTTCCTCTCTCTTTTTTTTTTTTTTCTTTTTTTGAGCATCTTATTGTATGTGGACCACCTTATAACCCGAAAAATAAAATATTTGTGACATTTTCCTTTTGCATCCTTTTGCACTTATTTATTTT
>JABWPP010000050.1:27636194-27871194 GCA_016920855.1 Puya raimondii
AGTTATGGTTATTAAGACAAGATTCAACATTAAAGTATAGAAATGGATACTAACACTAGATTCAACACGATGGAGAGAATGAATGCACTGGCTCGAGTATGAGTTTCACTTGGTATATTAAATGGATGAATTTTCTTAAGCTTCTATTCTTATATGCTTGATAAACAATATCTGGGAATCTTCTGATTTGGTGGACAAGATTTTATTTTTGTTTTAATATTTCTGTTTGACTTATTCTTCTATTTCCAGTTTAAGAGCTCTGACAATTATGTTGGTCCTAAGGGCTCTCTGGATATTTTATTCTCTTAGGCTGAAACTGTTCTTAGTCATGCAAGTTGGTTTCTTTTGAGAAGACTTCGTCAATTATAGTGCACCTAGTTACAAAAATAACTCGTAACGTGTAAATTATGTAGCGGTAGAACACCCCTCAATAATATAAGGACAGTTCGAAGTAAGACACCTTCTGCTGTTTTTATTCTTTTAGCTAATTACAAAAAGAAACCATGCAACATTATCCGGCTTTGTCTGCAATATCCACCTCCCCTTGTGCGTAAAAAACTTGCACAATTACCCGCACCTTCATTTTGCTTGCATTGTTTCAAATAGAGGTCAAAAATTTGGAAATAATTTTATAATTTAGCTGAAAAGCATTGTAGAGGACAACATTGACAATGAATGTTAGTAGAGTTTTAATGCCGTAGAACAATATTATAATGAATAAAGGTTGTACAATAGACTATCCAATTTCGGGGCGATGGGGGGGGGGGGGGGGGGGGGGGGGGGGGGGGGGGGGTTGGGGGGGGGGGGGGGGGGGGGGGGGGGGGGGGGGGGGGGGGGGGGGGGGGGGGAGGGGGGGGGGGGGGTGGGGGGGGGGGGGAGGGGGGGGGGGGGGGGGGTGGGGGGGGGGGTGGGGGGGGGGGGGGGAGGGGGGGGGGGGGGGGGAATTGGGAGGGGGGGGGGGGGGGGGGGGGGGGGAGGGGGGGGGGGGGGGGGGGATAGTGGCATAAGATGCAAAAGGGTAGTAAGTTGAGAATCAAGTTTAATGAAAGGAGGTTTACAATGGAGAACGGGCTGAAGTGGCAAAGGGAGACATTTGTATTCAGACGTTTTTTTTTAAAAAAAAGATAGCATCCTGTAATGTGTCGGTCCATTTTGGAGTTTAAAAGATTTTTACCAATATCTCTATGGGCATTTTCATCCTTAACTGTCTGTCAATACCCATAACTGTGTCGGTCTTCATTTATTGGTTTTAAGTTCCTCCTTAACACATCTATTACAATACGGTGTATCTTTCTCAGGGGGGAAAAAACACCATTGTCCTTAATGGCAGCTCTTCCCTACCTTCTTGCTTCAGACCAATGTGGCTGATCATATAAAGTTTATACTTAAAATATTTACTTGCAAGTCTGGTGTTTAATCGACAACATCAAGTTATGTTTGTAATATCAACTGCACTATAATTGAGAGTTATAGAAAATGTCAATGCGTGAAAATTCTTATAAAAGCTAGAAGACACTACCTTATCTCCTGTAAAAAACTGATTTTGGCATATCGGAATGCACTGCGTACCGGTACTGGAATTGGCATACCGGAATGCACTGCGTACCGGTACTGGAATTGGCATACCGGAATGCACTGCGTACCGGTACTGGAATTGGCATACCAGAATGTGGTTGCGCAGTTTGCTGGCCGAGGCTCGGGTTTTGCAAATTTTGCACAGTATACCGGTATACACATGCGCATACCGGTATACAATGCTGCAGAATGCATTTTGTGCAGTTTTGTAATTTTGGCTTTTTGAGGGGCCTAGTTGGATTTTGTGCAGTGGGTTAAGTACCCCTTCACCCCCTCTTATGTTGCTGTGGCTGAGGACTTGGAGGAGAAGGAAAGGTAGGGTTTTCCCTCTCTCTCTCTCTCTAGATTTTCTCTCCCAAACCCTTGAAATCTTGGGTTTTGATCTCTTTTTCCTCCATTTTCTTCATGGAGGAGTGCTCCTAGGCTTGGAGGGAACTTGTGGCCTTTGAGGAGAGCTTGTTGGAGGATGGATCTTCAACCCTAGCTTGTGTAAGCCCGGTTGGATGCTTGATTTGAGGTTAGTAAACTCTCTTACAACCTCTATTTGTGTTTTTGCTTGAGATTAGCATGGAAAACCTAGTTTCTTGAAAACTAGGGTTTGGTTTAGGGTTTTGTGATTGTGAGCCTTTGAGGTGGAATTGATGGGTGTAGAACGTTGTTGTAGGTTGGATTTGATGATCTCTAACCTCAATTTGGACCTAGAACAAGTTTTACTTGCTCAAGGTAATTTTCACCCTTTTACCTCATTGTTTTTGGTGGTTTTCGAAATTGCTTGTTCGATACCCCTAACCCCTTGGAAAATTATCTTAGGGTATGAGAAGCTCGGGGGACAACTTCGTTTCGAAGTACTGCGAGGTTTCGACGGGTATCCGGTGGGTTTGACCTCACCGAAATGGGTGAACTCCCCCCTATGTCTCCTATCTTGTTATAGGATTAATTTGATGCATAATTATGTTAATTATGGCATTATGATAATTGTGATTGCATGAGACATATATGTTGTATATGAAAAGTGCATACTTCATATAGGATGGCATTATGAGAATATTGTGCATGCTAGAGTATTTGTGCTAGTAGTGTAATGATGCATTATGAAATGCTAATTAGGTTATGCATGCTAGAGATGAGCATCATAGAAGACACTACTTGGTTGTGGAATTAGTGAATTCTCTTGCATACTAGAGTATGCTTGTATAGAGAAAGGAGAAGTTATGGCAAATGCATGATAAGTTGTTGCACCTCAACTAGGTGAGCGATTATGAAGGGCGTTATTGGCCTTGGGCTCGACCTTTTGGTCGTGGGTTGATTCCATGTTTAAGACATGAGGAAAGGGGATTCTATTTGCATTTGATAATTGTAATTGGCCAAACATGAGTTTAATTGGTTAATGGGATACTTGCATGATAGCTCTATACTCTATGTGGTAGAGGTTGTTGTAGCTTATGCATGGCATGATTATGGACCCGTTGGCATCGTAGATTACATTGTTATAGCATTGTAGAATGCATGGATTGGGCATTTGTAGAATGCATGATTTAAGGCATTAGAATAATGCATGGTTTATGAACTTAGTAAACAAAGAGATGAACATCTACATGTTAGAGACATGGACATATTGGTAGGGACTTACCAAAGGACAATTTGAGAACAACATGATATTGTTGACATTTAGCATCTTGGCTATTGGATGTAGTAAACATAAAGTAATATGTTTTGACATAACGTGAAATTAAACCTATGATATTATTATGGATGATTGTTACTTGTTAGCCACTATGCTCGTTTACACATGCTTGTGAGGGTCGCTCCCTACAAGCCGGCACTCCGGAGTTGGCCTAGCGACAGTTATTTCGCCCGTGTGTTTGAGAGAGCGCCGAAATAGAACCGCCGTGGGTAAGGCTCACCAAAGCGTGAGGTGTTGACTACCACGGAGCCATTAGGCACGGCACAAGATGAACATCCCGCTATTATATTATTTTATGACTACACAGTTATGGTGTATGCAAGGTGAATATTCATATGGTAAGAGGTTATTTTAACCGGAATGTGACTTTTGACACCTTAATCAATTAATGCATTACATGTAGTGTATGGACATAGTATAGGGTGGTGACATTGTGGCATTACATGTAGTGAACATAACCTTCATATTGTTGAGAACAAGTCACATAGTTCATACATGTATTAGCAAATTGAATATACATTACATACTTGTAGTTGGAGACAAGTCCTATGTGTAACAGTAAAACTTGACATATAGTGAGTTATTACATTAGAGCTTATGAAACTGATCATGGCATTAATTTGACATGCATGTAAACCATGAAATTAATTGTTGAGCATATGACAATAGAGCATGTTCATGTTCATGTAGATGGTTTAGTCATTGGAGGCATGATAGTTGTAGAACTATTTGTTAGCATTTAATATTTTATGCTTTATGTTTCAGTTTAAACTATCTTGCCTCAGTTGACCTAGCGGTGTAATTCGCCACTCTCGGCGGCTCACCCACTCGGAACTATTGAATAATAGTTCTCATCCCCCTGGGGTTTGTTGTTTTTATTTCAGAGCCTTCCGCAGCAGGAGAGGCTTGGGATCGCGGCGAGGGGTTAGCAGCTAGCTAGAGCCTCTACGGTGTTGTTGTAGGCATACCATGGGTTTTCCTTTCATTGTATGTTGAATGAAAGATATATAGATTTGTTGATTGATCTACTAGTTGAAAAGATGTATAATGCTATTGTATATCTTGAGATTTTAGTTGTGTGGATTTTATTTTAGATGTAGAACTATGTTCTCGTTCTGATTACCTTGTTTAGGATGTATTCTTTATCCTATTTGATTGTTGTTAGCATAGACGCCTTGTGTACAATGAGTTGTTTGAGGTACACGGCGGGTCTGTGCACGTGCCTGGTAGGCTCCCGCGAGGGCCTGGGGCGTGACAAGAACGCACTCATAGGGTTTCAATCCTCGTTCGTTCGAATCTGAGCATGTACTCGTGGCAAGCTCGCACTCTTAGGCGCAATAGAAAGCTCTCATGGGGTTCCAATCCTCGTTCGTTCGAATCTGAGCAAGTACTCATGGCAAGCTCGCACTCTTTGGCACAATAAAACGCTCTCATGGGGTTTCAATCCTCGTTCGTTCGAATCTGAGCGTGTACTCGTGGCAAGCTCGCATTCTTTGGCGCAATAGAACGCTCTCATGGGGTTTCAATCCTCGTTCGTTCGAATCTGAGCATGTACTCGTTGCAAGCTCGCACTCTTAGGCGCAATAGAAAGCTCTCATGGGGTTCCAATCCTCGTTCTTTCGAATCTGAGCATGTACTCGTGGCAAGCTCGCACTCTTTGGGCGTAATAGAACGCTCTCATGGGGTTTCAATCCTTGTTCGTTCAAATCTGAGCAAGTACTCGTGGCAAGCTCGCACTCTTAGGCGCAATAGAACGCTCACATGGGGTTTCAATCCTCGTTCGTTCGAATCTGAGCGTGTACTCATGGCAAGCTCGCACTCTTTGGCGCAATAGAACGCTCACATGGGGTTTCAATCCTCGTTCGTTCGAATCTGAGCGTGTACTCGTGGCAAGCTCCCATTCTTTGGTGCAATAGAACGCTCTCATGGGGTTTCATTCCTCGTTCGTTCAAATCTGAGCGTGTACTCGTGGCAAGCTCACATTCTTTGGCGCAATAGAACGCTCTCATGGGGTTTCATTCCTCGTTCGTTCGAATCTGAGCGTGTACTCGTGGCAAGCTCGCATTCTTTGGCGCAATAGAACGCTCTCATGGGGTTTCATTCCACGTTCGTTCGAATCTGAGCTTGTACTCGTGGCTAGCTCACACTCTTAGGCGCAATAGAAAGCTCTCATGGGGTTCCAATCCTCGTTCGTTCGAATCTGAGCATGTACTCGTGGCAAGCTCGCACTCTTTGGGCGTAATAGAACGCTCTCATGGGGTTTCAATCCTCGTTCGTTCGAATCTGAGCATGTACTCGTGGCAAGCTCGCACTCTTTGGCACAATAGAACGCTCTCATGGGGTTTCAATCCTCGTTCGTTCGAATCTTAGCATGTACTCGTGGCAAGCTCGCACTCTTATGCGCAATAGAAAGCTCTCATGGGGTTCCAATCCTCGTTCGTTCGAATCTGAGCATGTACTCGTGGCAAGCTCGCACTCTTTGGGCGGATTAGAACGCTCGCATGGGGTTTCAATCCTCGTTCGTTCGAATCTGAGCATGTACTCGTGGCGAGCTCGCACTCTTTGGCACAATAGAACGCTCTCATGGGGTTCCAATCCTCGTTCGTTCGAATCTGAGCTTGTACTCGTGGCTAGCTCGCACTCTTTGGCGCAATAGAACGCTCACATGGGGTTTCAATCCTCGTTCGTTCGAATCTGAGCGTGTACTCGTGGCAAGCTCCCATTCTTTGGTGCAATAGAACGCTCTCATGGGGTTTCATTCCTCGTTCGTTCAAATCTGAGCGTGTACTCGTGGCAAGCTCACATTCTTTGGCGCAATAGAACGCTCTCATGGGGTTTCATTCCTCGTTCGTTCGAATCTGAGCGTGTACTCGTGGCAAGCTCGCATTCTTTGGCGCAATAGAACGCTCTCATGGGGTTTCATTCCTCGTTCGTTCGAATCTGAGCGTGTACTCGTGGCAAGCTCGCATTCTTTAGCGCAATAGAACGTTCTCATGGGGTTTCATTCCTCGTTCGTTCGAATCTGAGCATGTACTCTTGGCAAGCTCGCACTCTTAGGCGCAATAGAAAGCTCTCATGGGGTTCCAATCCTCGTTCGTTCGAATCTGAGCATGTACTTGTGGCAAGCTCGCACTCTTTGGGCGTAATGGAACGCTCTCATGGGGTTTCAATCCCCGTTCGTTCGAATCTGAGCATGTACTCGTGGCAAGCTCGCACTCTTAGGCGTAATAGAACGCTCACATGGGGTTTCAATCCTCGTTCGTTCGAATCTGAGCGTGTACTCGTGGCAAGCTCGCACTCTTTGGCGCAATAGAACGCTCTCATGGGGTTTCATTCCTCGTTCGTTCGAATCTGAGCTTGTACTCGTGGCTAGCTCGCACTCTTAGGCGCAATAGAAATCTCTCATGGGGTTCCAATCCTCGTTCGTTCGAATCTGAGCATGTACTCGTGGCAAGCTCGCACTCTTTGGGCGGAATAGAACGCTCTCATGGGGTTTCAATCCTCGTTCGTTCGAATCTGAGCATGTACTCGTGGCGAGCTCGCACTCTTTGGCACAATAGAACGCTCTCATGGGGTTCCAATCCTCGTTCGTTCGAATCTGAGCTTGTACTCGTGGCTAGCTCGCACTCTTAGGCGCAATAGAAAGCTCTCATGGGGTTCCAATCCTCGTTCGTTCGAATCTGAGCATGTACTCGTGGCAAGCTCGCACTCTTTGGGCGTAATAGAATGCTCCCATGCGGTTTCAATCCTCGTTCGTTCGAATCTGAGCATGTACTCGTGGCAAGCTCGCACTCTTAGGCGCAATAGAACTGTAAGAACCGAGATTTTTCTCATATTTAATTTAACTCTCCGTTGACGATGTTTATGCGTGTATTTTAATTACATGATCACTCGTCAAGTTTCGGGAGAAAATGATTTAAAATGGAAGAGTTACGCGATTTTGAAGATTCACTTAAGTGAATAGTAACTCTGGTTTTCCGGATAGGCTGATGATTAGAGATGGCTTTCGGAGTGTATCGGACTCTGTTCATAGTGGTCCAATAGCTCATTTTCGACTGTCCGATTATTCTGGACTCGATGGCACTGACGGAATTTGGATCTGACGCACGGTTTCCGAGAAAAGCCTACTTGGTGGTAGAGGGACCAAATTGTAATTAAAAAAATATGAACGGTAAAGGGGTCTATTGATCTGCAAATCGGCAATCAAATCGAACGAAACAAAATCGTGAGTTCGATGCCTCGGCAGTGCTCATCGCGCTGGCGCAATCCGTTCGGAAATCTGACGGACGGATCGTAAGATAAAGCACGTTTTCCGAGGAAGGGTTAAAATGTCACTTTTGGTATTTCAAGAAAAATCCCTATATTTTATGTACCAAACTGCACGACATCGGACCTGGAGGTACTTACGCGCATAATACACTCGCTGTGAGGGACTCAACGAAAAATAGTTGGTGTTGGTGGGCTAAATTGCGATTTGCCAACCTATATATAAAGGTGATTTTAGGGTTTCCTCTACACAAACCCTAACCCTAGCCTCCATTCACCTCCACAGCGACCAAGCCGACACCCCCACCTCCTGCTCCTCCCTCTGCGCGCGACTGCCGCCGCCGGCGACCCTACTTCCGGCCGGCAGTGGCCGCAACTCCAGCAACACATCCTCCCTCACATCACCACCACCTCCACCTCTGTCCATCTCTGCCAGGGATCAACCCAGGGGGGGAAACCACACTTCGGGCTCCTTCCCTGCAGTGTCCCCGGACCTCCGGCGAGCCTCTGGCCGGTCGCCGCCGTCCCTGCGCGCCGCCACGGCCGCCGCTGGCAGACTGCACCAACTCTGGTGTAGTTCAGGCCGAGGAGGAGTAGATCTGTTCCCCACGCGCCGCCGTCGCCCGGGACCACTCCGACCGCCCTCCTCCGGTCTCAGGCAACCCGCCGCCGCCGTCCTGGGAGCTCCGACCACCGCCGTGGCCGCTGGACCTGTGTGACCCGAGCCCAGACCCGAGCGGGCTCGGTTTGTGCCAGCGCCGCCACCGCCGCCGCCCTCCGCCGTCGGCCAACCCAAGCCCCGGCCTCCCTGTACCACCCGCACCCGTCGGCTGCCGACAGAACCGCCGCCGGAGCCGCCGCTCGCCGGGTGCAAGGCTCAACCTTTTTGGTGCGTCCGGGCTAGGGCATCCTCGCCTACTCCTCCGGCCGCCTCCCGCCGCCGGATACTGTGTGCGGCGACCTCCCCCCCGCCGGCCGCACCTGCCTCCCGCCGGCGCGCCCACCGCCGTGCCGCCGCCGGCCGTGCCCTAGCTCCCTCTGCCTGGTAAGCCTTTATTGTTAAAACAGCACACTGCCTTGGGTTCGGCTCGCCGTTTCGGCAACCCCGGGGCCACCCCGATGCCTCCAAATGTGAGCACGGTGATCTATGATCAGTGCCGATCATCGTACTCACCTCCCTTTGGGTCAGCGAGTCGCTGATTTGCGGCGTAAACGCGGTTTTATGGACTGCGCGCGTTGTTCGCTGAACTTCGCGTCGCTCCTGCGCATTCCCCAGTGAACGGCTATGCTCCAAATCATGAGCACGGCCTCCGGCACATCGAGACCTTGCAGCACATGCCTCGGCTGACCCCGAAGAACCTCGGTTTGTCGTATCGAACCATTAAGTCCGAAAAATCACACAATTATTATGATTCCGTAAAAGATTGGGGACCATTATGCAATTGTGCATCGGGTGGGTCCTGTGGACAGTTAGTATAAACTGTGTGTTACCTCTGGACTGATCGTCCAAGGTCCGTCGTCTTTCGCGGAAATCGAAGAACGATTTCTAGTGCGTTTTCCGACGAAATCTGTCGGCGAAACACGGATTGCAATGTGTATGTCTTATGGCTGCCGCTGATCCTTGTTGGCTGGTTGTCTCGGCCGTCTCGTGTATTCGGAGACTCCCGGTGAGCGGCAGTGGGTTCCGGTGTCGAAATCGACACTTACGGGAACCCGGATCGGAACGATTGTCCGACGATAATCATTTCGATGTTTGATCTTGTGTTCGCTGCCAAGACACCCAAATGGAAGTGTTTTGGGACAGCGGTTGACCCGTGGATCGAGTCGGTACATTTCGGGACTATTCGTGTGTCCCGGGGACGTCCCGATGCGATTTCGGGAGTTCCGGTGATTTACGGAGATCGGCTTGGAAACCGAGTCTCGGGTTTTGGGGATTTGTGTGAGATGCATTTGTAGAGTCCTTTGGGACATGTCTCTGACTCGTGGACCTATCGTAGGTCCGGTTGATCTGCTTCGCGTCCAGGTTCCCGACGTGAGTACGACAGGTGGGTGAGCCTACGGAGTAGTCGGTATCACTATTCCCTGTTCCTTTGTTGATATAGCTCTACATGTCGATTCTTTCTTTACAGCATTCGTTCATACGTACCTTGCTTGCATAGTATATTTGTGGTCATGGACATGTAGAGCAGGATTACACAGTGATGATTTGTGGACTTATTGTCCAGGCAACACATCGACTCTCTTGTCGTGTGTTTCGATCTGTTGTGGCTTCGGCCTGGTACCGGCCTTTCGCCGGCTTGGATTCGATCTGTTTGATCAGGATGTGGCGTTCCTCTCGCCTGTGGCTTCGGCCAGGTATCGGCTTCTTGCCGACGATGATTTGATCTATTTGATCAGGATGTGGCGTTCCTTTCGCCTGTGGCTTCGGCCAGATATCGGCTTCTTGCCGGCTGTTTATTGAGCATATCGCATGATCCGTCACTGCACAGCGTGTATTCATGACACCAGATCGGTTTGGCCACCGATCAGGGGTGTACTATCCGGATGAGTCGACCTGCGGGCGCATGAGTTAGATCGGGTGCAAGCAAAGTGGCAGGCACGCATGAGGTCTGTGGATCAATAGGGCACCGCTTGAGGTCTGCGGACCAATAGGGCAACGCTTGAGATCTGCAGACCAATATGGCAGGCACCAGATTGGGTATTTGGAGTTTTCTTTCCATTGATGCATATACATCTTAGTTTTTCCTGTACAGTAGCGTTCTGATTATTTATTCTGTTCATACTGACACGGCTACTGTAGATCTCTGATTATATTGTTATCATATCTCCTTTGTTTCTCAGTGATTACGACATGCCCCTGTGGCTCGGTTGTACCCACTGAGAAACCTCGTTGTGGTTTCTCACTCCCTGTTTTTCAGGTGGATCGGACGAGGAGCCAGTTCGTGGTTCGATGCGAGGACGACCTAGCTAGACTGCATTAGCGGTCATCACCCTGGTTATGTTTTTCTTATCTGCATTAGTAGTCAGATAAATATATAAATGGTTCAGTTAGATGATCAGTATTGAGTGCTTATAACTTGTATGAGATGATGACTTATTATGCATGAGATTGGGTTTTAGCTTCTATTATCAGCATTTGACTTGTGTGTTTTATCGTGTGGGTGTCTACCCTTCGTGGTAGCTGATTTTCAAAACAAAGTTCCGTGTGGGAACAGTTTTCAAAGGTTTTTCTTGGATTCTTCTAATGTTTATTAGAGTTTGAAAATAAAGCTTTCGAGTGGGAAGTACTTTTAATAGGATGCTTGTTGTACTGTGCATTGCATCATCCTTCGCTTAAGGAGTGCTTAGAAGCATGTAGGGATAGCTGAATGCAAATGTACTCTATGTTGTATTGTATGGATTATCGTGAATGTAAATGTGATTGTGATCCTGTTGTATGTTGTTGGTACGCCGTGCAAATACAGGGGAGACTCTGTCCGTGTAGACAGAGGTGCCTGTATTTGTGGCGGGTCTGTTCACTGCGCGGGCTAGACTTTCAAAAAAAAAAAAAAAAAATTTGACCTGTTTTCCGCATCTAAACTAGCCCGGGGCGTGACAGATTAAGATGGTATCAGAGCGTGAACAATCACAATTAAATTCACAAGCTATCTAACTGAACCACTGGTTAGGATGACCCTAGGACGACCTAAGGTTGATAAGCACGTGAGAGCACGGGGTTGTGGGATTGAGTCCCGGTAAGTTGGTCGAGTTTTATTAACTCGAGGTCTTTTGTTGTTTCGTTACCCCGTGTTTGTTTTGCAGTTGCGGTGCAGACTTGTGTCTCTACTGGGAGTGGTGGCGGATTACCAGACAGATATCGAGTGGTAGGGTATGTGCACCTGGTAAAACCACTCGGAAAAGATGTTGATATTGAGGTTCCAGGCAGTGGCATCTGCTGGGCCTTAGCTGACGGCTGAGCCGTGATTTCTTGGCCCCACTTTTCATGTAGAGAACGAGGTCCACCGTGGGCATCTCTATGGAGATGATACTGTGTGCGGTTACCGCCACGACAGTTGATGGAACTGTATGAGTACAGCTTGAGCATTGAAGTACAATCGCTTGGGCGATTGCAGTGTGGATATTGTATCCTCAGACTCTGTGAGTATGGCTTTAGGGCCTACTCCTCCCTATTTAGAGCTCATATACGGTTGCATGCATCTCTGTGGAGATGATGAATTATGCGGGCTTGACCGCAAGTATAGCGTGGGTTGCAAATGCGCGGCCCGAGGTTTGTTCACCGACCGCTTGTACGGTTGCGGTGTGAGTAGGGTTTCTTTAGCCTTGGTGGGTAGAAACGTGGTTTCTACCCTACTATAGTCTCTAAGGGTGATGTTTGTCACTGAGAGAGGAGCGAAATCCAAGTATCAAGGTTGTTGTAGAGCCCTTTTATTGAGCTTCAGGCAAGATATTAGATTCCATGTGAGCATATGAACGGGAATTCGCCTGACTCATGAAAGTGAAGGATGTTCATGCTGCGAAGCGAGCTTAGGAGATCTTTCTCGCTTGAATAGTATCTAAATGTCTTGTTGGTGGGATTATTAGTGCAGTTATTTGGATCTTCAGGTAATCTCTGCGCCTATTGGCGAAGTCAGGATTAGATATGACTTAGCTTCAATGTTAGGTCTCTGTGGTGTCCACGTTGTGTGCGGCAATCCCAATACCTAAATCAGTGTGATAAGGGATGGCACATGGTATATGCATGCTTTTGGCATATAGAATAATGCTCTATAGGATAGTTGGAAAACCTTAAGAGTAAGTTATCGAATTGAGTAAGGCTTGAAAGTCGAGTTGTCGATCGCATTTAGCTTGTGGAGTTGGCGACTCTATGTCATAGATAGTTCCTATTCCTGTTGTTGGAGCCATAGTACTCCTAGAGAGTCGGCTCGATGGCTGGTCCAATCTCGAATATTGACTTTCGTAGTCGATAATTATTAATGTCGTGGTGCACTCTGGTGCAGCATTGTGAGATTGGATGATTTCGTGCTGGTGTCACTTCTCCAACGTGGCGTTGGAGATGGATCTATGGTATTTCGCTTTTCTTTTGATAAATGCGTTGGCTGCAGACAACGTATTGTTAAAAGTTAGGACGAAATGCTCTACCCCCTTTGGGAGTATTTGGATTGGGACATCGTGTTTCCCGTGTAGATAACCTTTATGGATGATCTCATGCAAAGGTTAGAATCATGGTCACCTCCGACCACGCAGTATATTCTGGGTTAGCCCTAGGCAAAGTTATGTAAAGTGATGAGTTACCTCACCAATGGTATGTACTTCGGTGATGGTCTGGTTGTATACGAATCAGTAGCCAGGTCTCGCGTAGTTAAAGGGACAATGCGCCCTCAGTCGCAATTTATATTGCATTCCTAAAAGGCGTAAACTTTGCTGGGCACGTGAACTGAGCCTGGCCTTTGGCTCAGAAGCTGATGCAGGTGCTTGAGCGCTAGGTACATGACGTGGTTAAACACGGATAATGATGAGAGTGAATTGCTCTTCTGGTCACTTGATGATCGATGCATCTGGGTCTCGTTGAGACAGGCATCGGATGTGGTCCGGGACACATTGCATCGCTGGTCCCATGCGGATTTCAGCGACCGGGTTTCGTGGAGACAGGTGTTGAGCACCACTGATGGTTTTGATAGTAAGTAGCGATTCGCAACCCCGTTGCGAACACCCGTGGACCTTCATGTCGAACCGCATGTACCTGTAGCTGGCTCACTTGTAGAGCTCAACTAGTTGTGATAGCCTCAGACCTTTTTGGGCTAGGCGCATGGTTTGGTCTTGGACCAAGGAATGTCATAATACCGCTAGTGGGTTTGTGAAGCTAAAGGTTTGATTTCGTTTGGTTGTATCTCAAACTGGTGGGAGACTGTAGTCTCCAAGTCGAACGTTATTAACGCAGGTTTTGGGACAACGATATGGCTTCACTCGTTGTGAGCATGTTGACGTTGTTGGTAAGTTGGAGTGCGTCATTTTGGACTCCGAAAACATACTCCAGACTTATAGTGTTGTCTCGAGATTTTTCCTGCATGAACCTTTGACGTAGTTGAGTTAGTTACTGGTACGTGGACCAGATTTGGGTGGATCTTGAGTTTCTGAGTGAAGAATCTTTGTCCCAATTTTGGAAGAGTGTACAGCAAGCTTTGGGTACGAAGCTGAACTTCAATACGGCTTTCCATCCCCGGAGCAACGGACAGTCTGAGCTAGTTATTCAGACTCTCGAGAATATGCTATGTGCATGCGTTCTGGATTATGGTGACGGGTGGTTCAAGTACCTGTCACTGGTAGAGTTCGCCTATAACGACAGTCATCAGGCGAGCATTGGGATGGCACTGTATGAGACTTTATATGGGCGTCGGTGTCGGTCCCCTATCAGTTAGGACGACATCGGAGAACGCCGGATAATCGGGCCGGACTTGGTGGTGGATGCAGAGATAAAGATTCACATTGCTTGAGAGCAATTATTGATTGCACGGAGTCGGCAGAAGAGCTACGCGGACCATCGGCAATGTGACCTAGAGTTTCAGGTCGGCGAGCATGTTCTGCTCAAGGTTTCACCGTCCAGAGGGATCAAACGGTTCGGTTTGAGAGGCAAGCTTAGCCCGAGATATGTGGGACCGTTTGAGATCTGGGAGCGCGTTGGTCCGGTCGCGTACAGATTGGCTCTACCTTCGAGTCTCACCCAAGTACGTGATGGCTTCCACGTCTCCATACTTTGAAAGTGTAGTTCTGATCCGTCCCATGTCAGCAGTCCGATGACTATCCAGCTGCGGGAGGATCTGACTTATGATGAGGCTCCGACGCGGATATTGGCACGTGAAGAGAAGCAACTACGGAACCGGAGCATTCAGTATGTTAAAGTTCAATGGGCTAATCATGAGGAGCGTGAAGCGACATGGGAGCTTGTATCGACTATGCGGAAACGTTACCCACAATTATTCGAGGGGTAAATATAATCAAGTTTCGGGGACGAAACCTCTTTTAAGGGGGGAATGATGTAAGAACCGAGATTTTTCTCATATTTAATTTAACTCTCCGTTGACGATGTTTATGTGTGTATTTTAATTACATGATCACTCGCCAAGTTTCGGGAGAAAATGATTTAAAATGGAAGAGTTACGCGATTTTGAAGATTCACTTAAGTGAATAGTAACTCTGGTTTTCCGGATAGGCTGATGATTAGAGATGGCTTTCGGAGTGTATCGGACTCTGTTCATAGTGGTCCAATAGCTCATTTTCGACTGTCCGATTATTCTGGACTCGATGGCACTGACGGAATTTGGATCTGACGCACGGTTTCCGAGAAAAGCCTACTTGGTGGTAGAGGGACCAAATTGTAATTAAAAAAATATGAACGGTAAAGGGGTCTATTGATCTGCAAATCGGCAATCAAATCGAACGAAACAAAATCGTGAGTTCGATGCCTCGGCAGTGCTCATCGCGCTGGCGCAATCCGTTCGGAAATCTGACGGACGGATCGTAAGATAAAGCACGTTTTCCGAGGAAGGGTTAAAATGTCACTTTTGGTATTTCAAGAAAAATCCCTATATTTTATGTACCAAACTGCACGACATCGGACCTGGAGGTACTTACGCGCATAATACACTCGCTGTGAGGGACTCAACGAAAAATAGTTGGTGTTGGTGGGCTAAATTGCGATTTGCCAACCTATATATAAAGGTGATTTTAGGGTTTCCTCTACACAAACCCTAACCCTAGCCTCCATTCACCTCCACAGCGACCAAGCCGACACCCCCCCCACCTCCTGCTCCTCCCTCTGCGCGCGACTGCCGCCGCCGGCGACCCTACTTCCGGCCGGCAGTGGCCGCAACTCCAGCACACACATCCTCCCTCACATCACCACCACCTCCACCTCTGTCCATCTCTGCCAGGGATCAACCCAGGGGGGAAACCACACTTCGGGCTCCTTCCCTGCAGTGTCCCCGGACCTCCGGCGAGCCTCTGGCCGGTCGCCGCCGTCCCGCGCGCGCCGCCACGGCCGCCGCTGGCAGACTGCACCAACTCTGGTGTAGTTCAGGCCGAGGAGGAGTAGATCTGTTCCCCACGCGCCGCCGTCGCCCGGGACCACTCCGACCGCCCTCCTCCGGTCTCAGGCAACCCGCCGCCGCCGTCCCTGGGAGCTCCGACCACCGCCGTGGCCGCTGGACCTGTGTGACCCGAGCCCAGACCCGAGCGGGCTCGGTTTTGTGCCAGCGCCGCCACCGCCGCCCTCCGCCGTCGGCCAACCCAAGCCCCGGCCTCCCTGTACCACCCGCACCCGTCGGCTGCCGACAGAACCGCCGCCGGAGCCGCCGCTCGCCGGGTGCAAGGCTCAACCTTTTTGGTGCGTCCGGGCTAGGGCATCCTCGCCTACTCCTCCGGCCGCCTCCCGCCGCCGGATACTGTGTGCGGCGACCTCCCCCGCCGGCCGCACCTGCCTCCCGCCGGCGCGCCCACCGCCGTGCCGCCGCCGGCCGTGCCCTAGCTCCCTCTGCCTGGTAAGCCTTTATTGTTAAAACAGCACACTGCCCTTGGGTTCGGCTCGCCGTTTCGGCACACCGGGGCCACCCCGATGCCTCCAAATGTGAGCACGGTGATCTATGATCAGTGCCGATCATCGTACTCACCTCCCTTTGGGTCAGCGAGTCGCTGATTTGCGGCGTAAACGCGGTTTATGGACTGCGCGCGTTGTTCGCTGAACTTCGCGTCGCTCCTGCGCATTCCCCAGTGAACGGCTATGCTCCAAATCATGAGCACGGCCTCCGGCACATCGAGACCTTGCAGCACATGCCTCGGCTGACCCCGAAGAACCTCGGTTTGTCGTATCGAACCATTAAGTCCGAAAAATCACACAATTATTATGATTCCGTAAAAGATTGGGGACCATTATGCAATTGTGCATCGGGTGGGTCCTGTGGACAGTTAGTATAAACTGTGTGTTACCTCTGGACTGATCGTCCAAGGTCCGTCGTCTTTCGCGGAAATCGAAGAACGATTTCTAGTGCGTTTTCCGACGAAATCTGTCGGCGAAACACGGATTGCAATGTGTATGTCTTATATGGGCTGCCGCTGATCCTTGTTGGCTGGTTGTCTCGGCCGTCTCGTGTATTCGGAGACTCCCGGTGAGCGGCAGTGGGTTCCGGTGTCGAAATCGACACTTACGGGAACCCGGATCGGAACGATTGTCCGACGATAATCATTTCGATGTTTGATCTTGTGTTCGCTGCCAAGACACCCAAATGGAAGTGTTTTGGGACAGCGGTTGACCCGTGGATCGAGTCGGTACATTTCGGGACTATTCGTGTGTCCCGGGGACGTCCCGATGCGATTTCGGGAGTTCCGGTGATTTACGGAGATCGGCTTGGAAACCGAGTCTCGGGTTTTGGGGATTTGTGTGAGATGCATTTGTAGAGTCCTTTGGGACATGTCTCTGACTCGTGGACCTATCGTAGGTCCGGTTGATCTGCTTCGCGTCCAGGTTCCCGACGTGAGTACGACAGGTGGGTGAGCCTACGGAGTAGTCGGTATCACTATTCCCTGTTCCTTTGTTGATATAGCTCTACATGTCGATTCTTTCTTTACAGCATTCGTTCATACGTACCTTGCTTGCATAGTATATTTGTGGTCATGGACATGTAGAGCAGGATTACACAGTGATGATTTGTGGACTTATTGTCCAGGCAACACATCGACTCTCTCTTGTCGTGTGTTTCGATCTGTTGTGGCTTCGGCCTGGTACCGGCCTTTCGCCGGCTTGGATTCGATCTGTTTGATCAGGATGTGGCGTTCCTCTCGCCTGTGGCTTCGGCCAGGTATCGGCTTCTTGCCGACGATGATTTGATCTATTTGATCAGGATGTGGCGTTCCTTTCGCCTGTGGCTTCGGCCAGATATCGGCTTCTTGCCGGCT
Organism: Puya raimondii; assembly: GCA_016920855.1. Lineage (NCBI taxonomy): Eukaryota > Viridiplantae > Streptophyta > Magnoliopsida > Poales > Bromeliaceae > Puya > Puya raimondii. The sequence continues at coordinate 27,653,665 of JABWPP010000050.1, forward strand.
GTTTATTGAGCATATCGCATGATCCGTCACTGCACAGCGTGTATTCATGACACCAGATCGGTTTGGCCACCGATCAGGGGTGTACTATCCGGATGAGTCGACCTGCGGGCGCATGAGTTAGAGTTCGGGTGCAAGCAAAGTGGCAGGCACGCATGAGGTCTGTGGATCAATAGGGCACCGCTTGAGGTCTGCGGACCAATAGGGCAACGCTTGAGATCTGCAGACCAATATGGCAGGCACCAGATTGGGTATTTGGAGTTTTCTTTCCATTGATGCATATACATCTTAGTTTTTCCTGTACAGTAGCGTTCTGATTATTTATTCTGTTCATACTGACACGGCTACTGTAGATCTCTGATTATATTGTTATCATATCTCCTTTGTTTCTCAGTGATTACGACATGCCCCTGTGGCTCGGTTGTACCCACTGAGAAACCTCGTTGTGGTTTCTCACTCCCTGTTTTTCAGGTGGATCGGACGAGGAGCCAGTTCGTGGTTCGATGCGAGGACGACCTAGCTAGACTGCATTAGCGGTCATCACCCTGGTTATGTTTTTCTTATCTGCATTAGTAGTCAGATAAATATATAAATGGTTCAGTTAGATGATCAGTATTGAGTGCTTATAACTTGTATGAGATGATGACTTATTATGCATGAGATTGGGTTTTAGCTTCTATTATCAGCATTTGACTTGTGTTTTATCGTGTGGGTGTCTACCCTTCGTGGTAGCTGATTTTCAAAACAAAGTTCCGTGTGGGAACAGTTTTCAAAGGTTTTTCTTGGATTCTTCTAATGTTTATTAGAGTTTGAAAATAAAGCTTTCGAGTGGGAAGTACTTTTAATAGGATGCTTGTTGTACTGTGCATTGCATCATCCTTCGCTTAAGGAGTGCTTAGAAGCATGTAGGGATAGCTGAATGCAAATGTACTCTATTGTATGATTTGTGAATGTAAATGTGATGGATCCTGTTGTATGTTGTTGGTCGTGCAAATACAGGGGAGACTCTGTCCGTGTAGACAGAGGTGCCTGTATTTGTGGCGGGTCTGAGGTCTTTTGTTGTTTCGTTACCCCGTGTTTGTTTTGCAGTTGCGGTGCAGACTTGTGTCTCTACTGGGATGGTGGCGGATTACCAGACAGATATCGAGTGGTAGGGTATGTGCACCTGGTAAAACCACTCGGAAAAGATGTTGATATTGAGGTTCCATGCAGTGGCATCTGCTGGGCCTTAGCTGACGGCTGAGCCGTGATTTCTTGGCCCCACTTTTCATGTAGAGAACGAGGTCCACTGTGGGCATCTCTATGGAGATGATACTGTGTGCGGTTACCGCCACGACAGTTGATGGAACTGTATGAGTACAGCTTGAGCATTGAAGTACAATCGCTTGGGCGATTGCAGTGTGGATATTGTATCCTCAGACTCTGTGAGTATGGCTTTAGGGCCTACTCCTCCCTATTTAGAGCTCATATACGGTTGCATGCATCTCTGTGGAGATGATGAATTATGCGGGCTTGACCGCAAGTATAGCGTGGGTTGCAAATGCGCGGCCCGAGGTTTGTTCACCGACCGCTTGTACAGTTGCGGTGTGAGTAGGGTTTCTTTAGCCTTGGTGGGTAGAAACGTGGTTTCTACCCTACTATAGTCTCTAAGGGTGATGTTTGTCACTGAGAGAGGAGCGAAATCCAAGTATCAAGGTTGTTGTAGAGCCCTTTTATTGAGCTTCAGGCAAGATATTAGATTCCATGTGAGCATATGAACGGGAATTCGCCTGACTCATGAAAGTGAAGGATGTTCATGCTGCGAAGCGAGCTTAGGAGATCTTTCTCGCTTGAATAGTATCTAAATGTCTTGTTGGTGGGATTATTAGTGCAGTTATTTGGATCTTCAGGTAATCTCTGCGCCTATTGGCGAAGTCAGGATTAGATATGACTTAGCTTCAATGTTAGGTCTCTGTGGTGTCCACGTTGTGTGCGGCAATCCCAATACCTAAATCAGTGTGATAAGGGATGGCACATGGTATATGCATGCTTTTGGCATATAGAATAATGCTCTATAGGATAGTTGGAAAACCTTAAGAGTAAGTTATCGAATTGAGTAAGGCTTGAAAGTCGAGTTGTCGATCGCATTTAGCTTGTGGAGTTGGCGACTCTATGTCATAGATAGTTCCTATTCCTGTTGTTGGAGCCATAGTACTCCTAGAGAGTCGGCTCGATGGCTGGTCCAATCTCGAATATTGACTTTCGTAGTCGATAATTATTAATGTCGTGGTGCACTCTGGTGCAGCATTGTGAGATTGGATGATTTCGTGCTGGTGTCACTTCTCCAACGTGGCGTTGGAGATGGATCTATGGTATTTCGCTTTTCTTTTGATAAATGCGTTGGCTGCAGACAACGTATTGTTAAAAGTTAGGACGAAATGCTCTACCCCCTTTGGGAGTATTTGGATTGGGACATCGTGTTTCCCGTGTAGATAACCTTTATGGATGATCTCATGCAAAGGTTAGAATCATGGTCACCTCCGACCACGCAGTATATTCTGGGTTAGCCCTAGGCAAAGTTATGTAAAGTGATGAGTTACCTCACCAATGGTATGTACTTCGGTGATGGTCTGGTTGTATACGAATCAGTAGCCAGGTCTCGCGTAGTTAAAGGGACAATGCGCCCTCAGTCGCAATTTATATTGCATTCCTAAAAGGCGTAAACTTTGCTGGGCACGTGAACTGAGCCTGGCCTTTGGCTCAGAAGCTGATGCAGGTGCTTGAGCGCTAGGTACATGACGTGGTTAAACACGGATAATGATGAGAGTGAATTGCTCTTCTGGTCACTTGATGATCGATGCATCTGGGTCTCGTTGAGACAGGCATCGGATGTGGTCCGGGACATTGCATCGCTGGTCCCATGCGGATTTCAGCGACCGGGTTTCGTGGAGACAGGTGTTGAGCACCACTGATGGTTTTGATAGTAAGTAGCGATTCGCAACCCCGTTGCGAACACCCGTGGACCTTCATGTCGAACCGCATGTACCTGTAGCTGGCTCACTTGTAGAGCTCAACTAGTTGTGATAGCCTCAGACCTTTTTGGGCTAGGCGCATGGTTTGGTCTTGGACCAAGGAATGTCATAATACCGCTAGTGGGTTTGTGAAGCTAAAGGTTTGATTTCGTTTGGTTGTATCTCAAACTGGTGGGAGACTGTAGTCTCCAAGTCGAACGTTATTAACGCAGGTTTTGGGACAACGATATGGCTTCACTCGTTGTGAGCATGTTGACGTTGTTGGTAAGTTGGAGTGCGTCATTTTGGACTCCGAAAACATACTCCAGACTTATAGTGTTGTCTCGAGATTTTTCCTGCATGAACCTTTGACGTAGTTGAGTTAGTTACTGGTACGTGGACCAGATTTGGGTGGATCTTGAGTTTCTGAGTGAAGAATCTTTGTCCCAATTTTGGAAGAGTGTACAGCAAGCTTTGGGTACGAAGCTGAACTTCAATACGGCTTTCCATCCCCGGAGCAACGGACAGTCTGAGCTAGTTATTCAGACTCTCGAGAATATGCTATGTGCATGCGTTCTGGATTATGGTGACGGGTGGTTCAAGTACCTGTCACTGGTAGAGTTCGCCTATAACGACAGTCATCAGGCGAGCATTGGGATGGCACTGTATGAGACTTTATATGGGCGTCGGTGTCGGTCCCCTATCAGTTAGGACGACATCGGAGAACGCCGGATAATCGGGCCGGACTTGGTGGTGGATGCAGAGATAAAGATTCACATTGCTTGAGAGCAATTATTGATTGCACGGAGTCGGCAGAAGAGCTACGCGGACCATCGGCAATGTGACCTAGAGTTTCAGGTCGGCGAGCATGTTCTGCTCAAGGTTTCACCGTCCAGAGGGATCAAACGGTTCGGTTTGAGAGGCAAGCTTAGCCCGAGATATGTGGGACCGTTTGAGATCTGGGAGCGCGTTGGTCCGGTCGCGTACAGATTGGCTCTACCTTCGAGTCTCACCCAAGTACGTGATGGCTTCCACGTCTCCATACTTTGAAAGTGTAGTTCTGATCCGTCCCATGTCAGCAGTCCGATGACTATCCAGCTGCGGGAGGATCTGACTTATGATGAGGCTCCGACGCGGATATTGGCACGTGAAGAGAAGCAACTACGGAACCGGAGCATTCAGTATGTTAAAGTTCAATGGGCTAATCATGAGGAGCGTGAAGCGACATGGGAGCTTGTATCGACTATGCGGAAACGTTACCCACAATTATTCGAGGGGTAAATATAATCAAGTTTCGGGGACGAAACCTCTTTTAAGGAGGGGGGAATGATGTAAGAACCGAGATTTTTCTTGCCAATATAAAATCCGTAACACTTACACGCGAGAAGTTTATTATTTTGGTGATGGCAATGAATTTCAATTTTGGAGAGATGAACATCGTGAGTGTTTTATGTAATTTTGGATTTTGTCACGAAATTGCCAAAGGGGGAGATTGTTACAGATTTTATATTGGCATATTTCGTGAAGTGAGTCGGAGTCTTGAAGGTTCAAAGAAGAAAAGACAAAGATTGAAGACTCGAAGACTCAACGTATGAATTCACGATGCTTGGTAAGTTTAAATAATCTTGATGATGATTTATAAACATTTACAAGTGTTTGGAAGACATTAGAATAGGTTTTTAATAATTTATAAACGAATCGGAAAAATTCATGCTACGGGGTCTGGACCCTGGGAGCTGCGGTCCGGAACCCGTAAGCCTGTCAGGCTGTTTCGTAAATCGGGTCCGGACCCTGATGGCTGCGGTCCGGACAATGAAAAGTTGATACGTTTCAGAGTCCGGACCCGGCAATCCACGGTCCGGACCCCGACCCGTCGCGAATTTTTGAAAAGTTATTTTTTCAATCCTACTCTGATTCTAATGTCTCCCAAACCTAAAAATAAGATGGTAGATTTCTTAAAATCATTTTTGCAATCCTTATTTGATTCCAAATCGTCTTAAAATCTGTTTTCAATCCTAGTCGAAATTGGATTGTTTCCAAACCTTTCTAAAAATAGTTTTTAATCCTAATCTATTTCGGATTGCTTCAAAACCTATAAATAAGATGTGGGGGTGTCTCTAAAACGTGGTTAAGTATAGATTATCTTTTAGAAACCCTAGAAGCTTGTAGGTAACCGTTTTCCTCATCTTCTACATCAAGCTTCTCTCAAATTGATTCATGGTGCCCTAATTTCTAATATTCTTTTAGAATCAATTTGAGAATTGCTTAGAGATTATTCTCACAGATCTTCAATGATATTCTAAGCAATAAACCATCATCATTGTTATTCGTTTTGCTCCGGACGGAGTGGCGTCGTGGATTCGGCGCGATCAAGACGGTCCGTGGATTCGAATCGTTGGCGCTCGTGGATTCGAGTGAGCGTCGTGAATTCGGCGTGTTGAAGGCTTCGTGGATTCGAAGTTGGGCGTCTTGTGGATTCGAGACGTGGCGTTCGTGGATTCGAACGTGGGGCGTGGACAACCCGTTGGTGCGCGTGATCCGCTGAAGAGAAGGGAGAGGTTAAGTCCGTGGAGTCGGTAATCACCTTGTAATTCTTTACTCTTAGTGGATTGTTTTTTTGCGTGTTGGTCCCATGGGTTTTTCTCCAAGGTGGAGTTTCCCACGTAAATCTCGGTGTGCTGATTTTATTTTCCGCATTACTTTATCGCATTGAGATTTGTGATTTTTGTTTATACACCTATTCACCCCCCTCTAGGTGATTGATATACTCTAGATAGATCCTAGGGCACCCCCTATCTTACAGGCCGAAGTCTGGGTAGCTCGGGCCTGGCACGGCACGGCCCGAATTTAAAGCCGGGTCGTGCCGGGCCGGCCCCTGGCCCATTTCGGCCCGGCTAATGTGGGCCGTGCCGGCCCAGCACGACCCACATTACACCCTTAGTGCTAGCGGACTCCTCCATTTTTTTTCTTCTTCTCCTTCATATGTTTCAGAGAGAGAGAAAGAGAGAGACAGTGGAGAACGTGGGTGATTCGAGGAGGCAGTCGAGGACGCGTGCGTGTGTGTGATTTTTTCGGCGCGTCGGATTGGAGGTTAGTATTTTAATAATATTTTTGGTTTATTCGGATTTTCGAGATATAAGTTTTATGATCGGATTTTGATAGTACTTATTAGAAGAGGAGATTTTGATGGGTTTTTAGTGAAATTGTAGTTAGCAATTGGATTTATGCATGATTTAGGAGCCGGATTTTCGTGGACTTTCGCTGTGGGATTTGCCAGCAGGATTTTGGCGTTGTGGCTGCCAATGCAGTTTAGGAGGCGGTGTGGAGCACGTTGTCGTCCCGTCGCCCTTTCTTTTTCGGGATTAGCAATTCAGGTGGGTTCCGAGTCGCCGAAAACGGCGAATTTCCTTCTACGTCTATTTGTAGGCATATGAATATGTATATATTTTTTATGTTGATAGAGGGAGATGATAGCATAAATTGAGTAAGGATTAGAATTCTAATATGGTTGTATGTGAGTATTAATCTATACCATATTGTGGAAATCGTAAGTCCAATAGGCGTGACATATGGATATATGTATGACTATATACGTTGATAGAGATGATATTAGTATGAAATCGAGTAGAGAGTATGGAATTTAATTGTTTGCCCGTGGATATCATAAATGATGTTAGAGGGCTATTTTAATATAAAATTGAATAAAGAAATAAATTTCTATCCTATATATGTGGATAATAATCTATACTATATTGCATGAACTACGAGTCTATTGGTCATAGTATATAAAATTATTATTAGTGGATCATTTTGTATATGTTAACTTACGCCAGGATGTACATAGTGATGAGTTACTTATTATCCATTTGCATTGTACAGGCCATGATTTATGTGATAGAGGCCGTGGGTTAGCGCGGCGGTAGTGAATAGATGGTTGCACACAGAGAGAGAACATCTATATTCTATTCTAACATTTGACTTGGGAATTGCTCTGTGATTATATTAGTTTTACTTATAAGTAATGGACATTCTATGATTGTGCTGAGGACACCAGATTGGGTACTTGTGATATCTTTAATCATTGCATCGACTATAGCCTGTAGAGCCACATTGCGCTTGACAGCGACATATGCTATTATACTCGATAGGGGTAGCTACCCTTCGAGTGCCGCTCCGGAGCGCTGCTTGTGATTTAGCAGAGATATTTGCCTTTGGGAAGACGGACCACCTGCAGGCTGGAGGCATAGCCTAGTGATGGGCGCACCTGCGGGAGTGTAGTCTGGACAGTAGGTAGGTGCAGGCTTGACCAAACTTCTGAGGCCGGTCGGTGTATGATTGGCTTATATGATATTTTTGTATATGATTGGAGCATATGGTACCTTTATTGTGATTATTCTGTAGTACCCCTGGGGCCTAACTGACGAAATGACTGCAGTATTCTAGACTGTTCGACACTTCTGGAGAGGGCCGGGACGAGTCGGAGTCGTTTTGGCTCAAAATAGACGCGAAAACGGACTCGGAGCACCGAAACAAGCCAAAACTGAAGTTTTGGACATTTGGAACTTTAGGGTGCCCGGAATTTAGGTTTTGGGCGCCCAGATGTTGAGTGCTTGTTCGTTGAATCGCTAAGTCATTTTGGATCCAGTGATAGGGCGCCCGGAAAGTGAGTCCGAATGTTACCTCGTGTGTATCGATCCTTTTGACACGTGTGAGGTGGTAGGTGGGTTCCGCCGGATCACGTTAGGGTACACCAGACCGCGAGGCGGAGAGTCTGAAGTGCTGGTCGAGTGCAGGCTAGAAGAACTGGGCGCCCACTTCTTGGGTTTCGGGCGTCCGAATGTTGGATTTCCAGCTTTGGGACATATTAGCAACTGTTGTTCTTGGGGCTTATTTTATCCAACCTATATCTCTATAAAAGTTTGGGGACGACCCCCCAGAGGCTTTTTCTCCTCTCCTTCATAGTGAACCCTGGATTATTTCATGGAACCCCTCCAATTCCTCCAAATTTGCATATTTTCCATTGAAGACTTTGGATTCCTGCAGAACAGCAGCGTCGACCTATGGCGTTTCTACTCGTGTGTAGTGTAGGAGTGTCCAAATCCCACGAAACATAGTTTGTTGGATTGTGGACCTGTAGAGGAAGGTGTGGGATCCTTCCAATCGCATTTTGGACAGGTATGTATGCTGCAGTTGCTGTTTTACTGGACCTCTTGTGTTCTTGAACTGAAATTTGGGTTTTTCCTTTGATCTTATGGATCCAAATCTCTATGGAGCTGGATTTTTGAAGTGAGGATTGGTTTTCCATCATCCCTTGCTGGTTTGGAGGTTCTTTCCACCTAGATTGAGAATTCCAAGGTGAGTACAAGCTCAGACTTTGAGAATTTAGCTTAAGTGCTGAAAATGTGGATTCTTGATGGATTTCTTGAATTTTTGAATCCAGATTTTTGTTAGGAACTTTGGAGAAGATTTGGATTGATCCATCACTGTATTTGGGAGGTATGTGACCCTATTCCCTGGGCTAGACTTGTGGGAATTCTAGGATTTAAGCTAGAAGTGTTATTTACTTAGTTGCTGGAACTTCTGGATGCAGTTTTGGAGGGTCCAGAAGTTGGGTCCGAATCAGTGCAAAGGATTTTTGGAGATCTATTCGAACTCCGTTTTGGCTGAAATTTGGTGGGTTTATTCTCGAGCCCCTGCTGGTGAGTTGGATAAATTTTCACTGCATTTGGACTTAGAATTTAGATTTTATAGCATGTTGAATCCCTGTTGGTCGTGCTGCCAGGCTGCAGTTCTGGGCTGATGTTCTGGGCGCCCAGAACTTGAGCAGGGGGATCCGAATCCTGTTTTGGCTGGTTTGAGCCCGGTTTCAGCTGGTTTTGTTTGGAGGCCTTCCACTCGACTCCTAGCCTTTGTTGGATAGCTTTTGAGGTGGGTTGATGTTGCCGAAAGCTTCGGAATTCCTCCTAAGTTGTAGAGAGTGCAGCATGTTGTTTTATTATCAAATTATTCATGTTAATAGCTCGAATTCATGAATTTGCATGTGTTTATATGAAATCTGAATTTGGAAAATAAATTAATAATTTATAGACATGATTTTACATGCTAAACTGGGTTTTGACTTAGAAGAAAACTCGCGAACCTACAACCGTCACTTTTCGTAACTGTTATCAGATTTAGCTCTAGGAGCCGTTTCTGTTCTTGTATCACGCTGTTAGTGCGAGGTGGATACTTAGATTGTTGTAGGACGAGTTTACGCTCGTGCTGAGATGCCGAGCTTGTGTATACAGCAGGGTTAGGCTGTTTTGTATTATCGGGTGCCGTCGGGATTGACGGTGGACCCAGATTCTTGTTTAGTATCTGTTTGTGCTGAGGGCACGTGAGCTTGGAGTCTTTGACCCATTCGACCCTATTTATTTGATTATAGCCTGCCGGAGCCTGATTGTGCTCGACAGAGATACGCTTATTAACTCGGTTGGGTAGCTCCCCCGAGTGCCGCTCCGGAGTGAGGCCTCTCATGCGTTGATGTCGCTGCAGATTAGTGGTTATGATTCTTTGACCGGCTACCTTTTGGTAGTGTGCGGTGTGGCTAGGCTTTTGGCTGGACGAGCCTTTTGGGCGGTTCCGTTAGATTGTGTCAGGAGTGACTATTCACATTGGTGATGCTTTTACTTTGAGAGTATAACTTGGATAGTGGTAGGGTAGTGGCATTACAGCTGTAGAGTTTATTCCAGCTTACTTTATTATTTCTTTACCTACCAGCTATATTGTTAGTCTCGTAGACTTAGTTGGTGGACCGTTGGGGTCGGTAGCGGTACCCACTGAGGACTACTTCTTTTGATAGTAGTTCTCACACCCATTGTTGCCACCTTTTCTTGCAGAGCCTTCGACTGTTGCGGCTGCTGATTCTGTTCCTGCTGATCGAGGTAAGGGAGTCGCGAGCTAGATCCCTACCATTCCTAGTTTTTCCTAGAGGAGGACCCTACTGGAGATAGTTTCTTTTGAGTTGTGCCATGTACATATAGTGTGGACTGGTTGTTCCTTTTGAGGTGGACTTGTACCTATTTTGGCTTTGGAGGAACTGTTGTATTTTGGATCCTATATGTATAGGTGGCTTTTGTTCTATTAGTATGATTTTATTTCAGCTCTATATCTCTTGTAGTTGCTTGTATGCTTTGTTTACAGGTTAGCTATCGCTTCGTATACATAAAAAATTCTATGTATACGGCGGATCTATTGGCGAGCCCGGGGAAACGTCTAATCCGGGGCGTGACATATTCTAATTGATGCATAAGAGCTATCGATTGATATATCTTGATCTACATAGAGACATGTTATTTTTTCTGCTTATATTGATCCTGTGAGAAGCATGGCAGTATATTATCTTTCTATTCCTATTATGCTTTATTACTCGCTCAGTTGTAGCTCTAGTGATTCATGGGTTAATCTTTACTGCTTTTTAGTATCTTTTGTATGTGCAAGATAAATATAAATGTCACTTAGGAGGGAGTTTATGAGACCCCCGTAGAGTTGGTTTTAGTTTTAGAATATGGGTTAGAGGCATGATAGTTAGTAAAAGTACACTTTCTTTCCTGTTCGTTACATGTATAGAGTCATGATAGTTAGTAAAGGTATATTTGTTCATATTATACTTTGTAGCTCATTTGATAGTATACTTTACTGTTCTTTTTTATTCTTGCCTCTAGTAGACCTAGTGGGAAGGCCGTGGTTGTCACCGACTGTACCCACTGGGAACTGCTATTTAGTAGATCTCACGCTGTCTTGTAGTTTACTTTTCAGGGTCTTCTGAGTCGGTGGTTGTTTGAGGTAAGTGGATCGCACAGTAGATAGCGAGTCCTACTCGTGTCTATGAGCTATAGAGAAGCACCCAGCTAGATAGTTTTTGGATATGTACTATACATCAGGACTGGCGAGGCCAGGGTCTTTTATTTGTATATTTATATATTGGAGTTGTGATTTCATGTACAGTGATGTATAGTAGCTTTACTGTTATATATAGTTCTATGATACATGTTGGATGTTAGTTGTAGACTTTAGAAATTATTTCGTTGTTGATTCTGGGATTAGAATTGTTTTACTATAGTTCTGTTTTGTTGACGCTTCATTCGGACAAGAAAAACTCCGTCCGTTCGGCCGGTCTGTTGACGTCCCCGTGGGCTTCTACTGTGGAACCGAGGCGTGACAGATTAGAGTGATATCAGAGCGTAGAAATTATCTGGGAGGTCCTAGGGAACCTTAGGCTGGAAAAATCGTAAGGACCAAGGCTTGTGAGTGGATATAACTTATGGCAAAAGTGCAATGATTGGGTCAAAATGTGTCTCCAAAAGTATTTTGGAGGCGGATTGAAGGTGTTGCAACTACTCTATTTAGATGATCATGTTGGCTGCAGACAACATGATGTCGGAAGTGGAGTAAGGGTATCCTTCTATGACTTTTGCTTGATTGGGTCAGCTGTTGTGTGCGACGGATCAAATCTGATCGTTGGGTCTCCTAGGTAAGTGCGTTATCCCTCGAGTAACGATAGTAAGTTACTTAGTGGGATGGATGTTGCTTGGGACTAGACAGCCCTCCGATGTTTGTGAGTTAAGTATTGCTAAGTGCATAAGGCCTCTCATTGTGGCCGAGATATGTGGTCTGTTGGAGCCGATGCGTTCCCTGACTTGGTGTCGGGACTGGTAGCTGTGAGATCTGATAATTTTCGTCTTGGAGGACATGAACGCATTTGCCTGGCTAACATGGGTGATGGATGCAATGCATGACCCTCGATGATGGGTGCAAAGGCATGACCCATGGAAAAACGGCGTAGCTAAGATCGAGCTATGGTCGGATAACGAGAATGAAGTAGCCAAGTGGGAATTGCTGAAAGTTGAGCCGAATTGATAAAGGCCTTTACCATGGTTGTTCTCTTCGCCAGTTGATTATAAGAGAGATTAAGTGTCTAAAGTAAAGGTCGGTAAGTGGAACATTTGAGGGATGCTGGCCTCGTTCTTCCAAGATAGGGAAAATGTGATGTGGCTTGCAGAAGCATGTCGGTTCAAGTTGATGATCAATTATAGCATGTTTATACACTATGTTGAACGTGTTGGTGGATGATTTTCGTGAGATTGTAACTTCGGTAGGCGGATCAAGTGATCAGCCCGATTTTAACACCAATGAGATGTACGTGTAACATCTAATTGGGTTATATAGAAGAGTGCCGACAATCTGAGAATGAAATACTCAATAGTATGGATGATGCATAAGGCACTATTGGAATGTACCTGTAACCAATGGTATAGAATTGGAAGATTATCTTGGAATAAAACTGTCGAACTTTGTCGTCATGGTCATGGTATGAAAAATCTTGTGAGGACATTTAAAGGTTGGAGTGACCTGTTAGTATGGATCAAAGCTTAGGTCAATCTTGAGGAAGATTCGAAAGAGAATGTTTTCAAAGTGATTTTATCCTCCCTTGTCCTTAGTTTCTTGGGATAGTAGTATGTATTATAGTTGGTAATCAAACTAGGCATAGCTTCAGTTTGTATGCCGGGAGAAATTAGAGTTTTAGCCCTTTGGTATGAAAAAAAAGGATAAATGATTAAGGGCATATGATGACATGTGAGCCTTGGAGTTTAGGCCAAGATACGTGAAGGATCTAACCTAGGATGCAGAAATGGTGGCTTTGGAACCTAAGGAGAAATTTGGTGATATGAGGGCTCTAGGCTAGACATGAGCTAAGGAGCACTAGGATGTGTGATGGATTTAAGCAATAGCCCTCAAAGAAGTTGAATTTGCGGCGGCGTGACAAGTTATATTGTGACCTTCTGGAAGTGTCCATTTGGAGTGACGATCCCTTCGACTTTGTATATGGTACTTGGAGGGACGAACTCACTAGACTTCAAGTGCTTACCAATTGGAGTAGTACGATTTCTTTCGGCTCTCCATGAGGTGTAGTGTGAAGTGGAACCAGTCAAATAATGGTTGAAAATATGAGGTATTCCACGATGAATGGATTTCTAGCTATTCATTAAAGTTGCACCTAGCACTAAGTGTGGGATGACTCATGAGGAGTCCAGTGACAGGCAGTGAAAGGAAGAGCATAGTAGCCCTCTGTGAGTCTTGACAACAGGGGTAGGTTATGGTGATTGAGAAAACCTTTCCCTTAGATGATAATCTCAAAGTAATTGTTAGAAGGCGAGTGCACGAAGAATATGAGATCTTCATGGGTACGGTAGTGACCATATGTATGAAGACATAAACGATATAGGATCGTGCTCTAATTTCAGAACCCTTTAGCGGTTTAGTAATGGGAGTGATTTGCCGCCATAGAATTGGTGCGGCGACCACTAAACCTGGACTAGTTAGCCTTATGGTGCCTCAGCTCAAAATGAAGGAGTGCGCCTAAAGGGTGAGGCATGCTGAAGCAGGATTGCTCAGTAATTATGGCCAATGCGGGATAGAATAAAGGCATAGGGCACTCGATCACAAAGTTTCCCGTGGGTCAAGGATTGAAGGTTTAGCCAATGAGGGTTCGTTGGCAGTAGCACTTGGGTGTTGGCCAAGTGTGAAGAAAGCCGAGGACCGCTCAAGAGACTGGTAGATACTTTCGAGCGCGTAGTGGCCCATGGAGTTGTTGCTTGGTAGAGCGGAGCCTCAGGTTCAAGGAATACAAGCTAGATATTCGATTATTTGGATTAAATCGAGAATCCTTCTTGTAAGGTGAATTTCAAGTGAGTACTTAAGAGTGGGACGGTCGAGTCATATTGTACCAGGAGCGTCTTGGTCGTTTGGCAACAGTTAGGGACATTGCTTGGGGATTTCCCGTGCTTGGACCGTATGAGGACTGTGGGCGTAGGGTCTTAGGGACAGGCACAATCGATATTATGTGACAGCAGCCCGGGATCGGAGGGTAGGGCCTTGCTGGGATTTGCAGTCGGGACGGTAGTCCAAGCTGTGACCCAAGAACATAGAGAATTACGTGCAATTTCGTAGAAGTGTGGAGTTCTCTGGCCACTTCTATTTGGAGTGTATGCGGAAGTTCCAAATAGGGATTCCATCACATAAGGAGTGAACCCGTACGTGCGGGCGTGGGAATGCTACCTAGTACTGATTAGGGCATACGGTGGCAAGCCTGAACGAGGTCATGGGTCATAGGACCTCTTCATCTATAATGAGAAGTAAGTGTTGACCATTCTGCTCATGAAGCAGATGGTAGCAGCATTGTGTGGGATAATTATGGATGGTGGCCTCGAGAGAGGAGGCTGGGTCTAAATGTCCACACGGACGGCAGAGTTGACCTATGACAAGGATCTTGTGATGGACTGTGTGGTGAGATTGCCTCGATCATTGGGATGCCATGATGCAATACGGGTGGTGGTGGACCATTTGACAAGTCGGCTCATTCCTTACTGATCCACACCACGTGATGGAAGGACAGTGTTGACCCCGGAGAATATGCTGTGAGCGTGCATTAAGGATTTTAAAGGATGGAGCACGCAGAGAAAGGTAGTGAACGGTGGAATCAATGAAGTTGCGCATCAACGGTTATTGACGGCGCAAACCCGATGGAAAAATTGTGTCGATGAATGTTGCCGGGAATTGGAATTGCGGTTGGAGACCACCTTTTCTTGAATGTGTCACCTATATGAAGGGTGAAGTGATTTGGAGTGCGGAATAAGCTAAGTCCCCGGTATGACAGATCCTATTCATGAGCCGCGTGAGCTGCAAGAGGGTATGTCATATGAGGAGTTTCCGGTGAATATTTTCACTCAGGAGGGGAAGGAATGGTGGAATCATGTGATTTCGTATGTTAATGTTCCGTGGAGCAACAATGAAGAACCAAAGGCCACATGGGAACTCGAGAGTATGATGTTAGTGCGGTATCCTCACCTCTCCGACTAGTCGAGCTGAGGTATGAATCTGAGTTTTGCGGACGAAACTGTTTTTAAGGGGGGTGGAATGTAGTACGTCGGATTTTTAATATATAAGCAAGTGCAAATAAAAATAGTATGATATATTATTTTTATTGGACTTAGAGAAGTAAAAGATAATTTATAAATGATTTGTGGTAAAATTGAAATGAAAGTAAAAGATTTGGAGGAACATGTTTTATATTTCAGCTGAAAAATTCACAGTGGTGAAAAATTATGAAACTTTGGGAAGCTGACTGTACTATTTTTTTTAGGCTAAATTTAAAGTTTCATGTCATCGGATACCCGACTAGTGAAAACGGAGCCTAACAACAATCTGTTAAAGATTTTAGTCGGTAAAGCTTTCGGTGATCTAAAATAACTCAAAACTAAAAAATTAAGATAAATTACTTCTGATTAACTTTAATTGAATATGTACGTCAAATTTGAGCGCAAACGAACATACAGAAGGGCTCCAATTGGACGTATCAGATCAGAATTGGACTAAACTAGAATACTTGAATTATTGGGGACCTTTTAGCATTTTGTGCATTATTACTGGGTTACAGGGGACTTCCTTCTCCATTCTTCTTCTTCTTCTTCTTCTTCTTCTTCTTCTTCTCTTTCGTATGTTTTAGAGAGAGAGAGAGAGAGAGTGAGGTGGAGACCACGGGTGATCCGAGGAGGCGGTCGAGGACGCGCGCGCGTATGTGATATTTTTGGGTCGTCGGATTGGAGGTTAGTATTTAATAATATTTTTGGTTGATTCAGATTTTCGAGATATAAAATTTATAATGAGATTTTGATAGTACTTGCTAGGAGAGGGGATTTTGATGGGTTTTTAGTGAAATTGAGGTTAGTAATTGGATTTATGCATGATTTAGGAGCTGGATTTTCGTGGATTTTCACCTTGGGATTTGTCGGCGATACTTTGGCGTTGTGGCTATCATGCAGTTTAGGAGGCGGCAGCGGAGCGCGTTGTCGTCCTGTCGCCCTTTCTTTTTCGGAATTAGCAATTCAGGTGGGTTCTGAGTCGTAGAAAACGGCGAATTTCCTTCTACGTCTCTTTGTAGGAATATGGATATGTATATAATTTATATGTTGATAGAGGGAGATGATAGCATGAAATTGAGTAAGGATTGGAATTCTAATATAGTTGTATGTGAGTATTAATCTATACCATATTATGTAAATCGTAACTCCAATAGCGTGACATACGGATACATGTATGACTATATATGTTGATAGAGATGATATTAGCATGAAATCGAGTAGAGAGTATGGATTTTAGTTGTTTGCATGTGGATATCATATATGATGTTAGAGGGCTATTTTAATATGGAATTGAATAGAGAAATAAATTTCTATCCTATATATGTGGATAATAATCTATACTATATTGCATGAACCACAAGTCTATTGGTCATAGTATATAAAATGATTATTAGTGGATTATTTTATATATGCTAACTTAGGTCGGAGGTGTCATTTAACATCATGTACATAGTGATGAGTTATTTATTATCCATTTGCATTGTATAGGCCATGATTTATGTGATAAAGGTCGTGGGTTAGCACGGCAGTACTTGATAGATAGTTGGACATAGAGAGAGAGAGAGAGAGAGAACATGTATATTCTATTCGAACATTTGACTTGGGAATTGCTCTGTGATTATATTAGTTTCACTTATGAGTAATGGACATTCAATGATTGTGCTGAGGACACCAAATTGGGTACTTGTGATCTCTTCAATTATTGTATCGACCATAGCCTGCAGAGCCACATTGAGCTTAACATGGACATGCTGTTATACTCGGTAGGGGTAGCTACCCTTCGTGTGCTGCTCCGGAGCATTACATGTATGGAGGCATGATAGTTAGTAAAAATATATTTGTTTATATTGTACTCTGTAGCTCATTTGATAGTATACTTTACTGGTTTTTTTTCTATTCCTACCTCTAGTAGACCTAGTGGGAAAGCCGTGGTTGTCGCCGACCGTACTCATTGGGAACTGTTGTTTAGCAGTTCTCACGCCCTTTTGTGGTTTACTTTTCAGGGTCTTCTAAGCTGGAGGTTGTTTGACGTAAATGGATCGCGCTATAGATAGCGAGTCCTACCCGTGTCTATGTATAGTGTACCAAATTTCGGTATAGCATACTAAACTTTGGCCAAATTAGGCGAAGTACAGTTGAAAAATAATTGTGAACATGTTTAGAAATGAGTTCCGAGAATTTCGGAATAATTAGAAGTGAATTAGAGCCCCAAGGAGAGAAAATAAAAAATTTTAGAAAAATTGTTTCTGAACTATTGGACTCTCAGGGTCCGGACCTTGACTTGAGGACGGACCTTGATCTTTTCTGTACAGGCCCCAAACATTAAGGTTCGGACCTTGAGGGAGGATCCGGACCTTGGCTGTGAAAATATCCAGAATTTGGGTACGGGGTCCGGACCTTGAGGGAGGGTGCGGACCTTGCCTGAGCAGATTGGAGAAACAAGTTATGGCTTCCGGACCTTCATAGAGGATCTGGTCCCTGCGCTCGCAAAAGCTACAGTTCAGGGGGTTTTATGCAATTTTGGCTAAACCCTTTAAAAGGAAACTCAGCCCTCTCTCTCCCTCCACCGAAAACACAAAGAGGCGAGCTTTTTTTCCACCTCTGTCACTCTCTTTTTCTCCTCTCTCACTTTAGATCCATCCCAACATGTGGAGATTGGAAGAATTGATCTTAGAGAGGCCATTGGAGGTGTAGAGCAAGCTTCTTGGAGCAAGAAGAAGCTTGAGGAGCTCGTGGCAAAGGTGAGATTTTTGGATTTAAGGTTAGGGTTTTGGATTTAAAACTAATAAATGAATTTTTATCAAACCCTAGGATAATCTAAACTATAAATTATAGAGATTAGAAAATAAAAATAGATTTTGCAATGATGTGGAATACCCTAGGTTGAAAGAGGGCTTTTGTTGTTAAAAGGTTTAAAAATTATTTGACCCTTTAAAACCCTAATTGGAGATTAGGAAATCATGTGGGACAATTTGATTTTGAGAAATAAAAATGTTTTGAGGTTTGAAAGAGGTAACAAATCGTTTTTGTTGTTGTAGGGCAAGGAAGCTTGGAACTAAGCTTATAGCCAAAAGGAGCTTAATTGCAAGTGTTTATAAGCAATTAGGAGCGTTTTGAGTTGGGTTGTGCTTCACCGAAGTGATTTGATCATTTTTCATATCTAAGGTGTAATTTACCTTAAGTTGATGCATGATAGATGAGTAGCATAATTGGTAAAACGACATACATGAAATGTATTTTACTTTAGATAAATTGCTACATAAAACAAGTGTATATTTAGGTGTGGATAACTAGGATTATGACATTCTCTAAGGGTATTAGAGAATTGATAATGGGTAGTATAACTTACAAACAAGCATGCATGAGATATATGCTAAGTAGAATAATTATCTACCAGTGGAAAAGAACAATAGGCATGGGAGACATAGAGGTAAGTATATGTGTTTATGCCTAGGTATGGACAATGAAATAGGTGGACATTCTCTAGAGACATCAGAGAACTTAACACATGAAATAAGTGTTAGATAGGGGGTGCCCTAGGATCTATCTAGAGTATATCAATCACCTAGAGGGGGGTGAATAGGTGTATAAACAAAAATCACAAATCTCAATGCGATAAAGTAATGCGGAAAATAAAATCAGCACACTGAGATTTACGTGGGAAACTCCACCTTGGAGAAAAACCCACGGGACCAACACGCGAAAAAACAATCCACTAAGAGTAAAGAATTACAAGGTGATTACCGACTCCACGGACTTAACCTCTCCCTTCTCTTCAGCGGATCACGCGCACCAACGGGTTGTCCACGCCCCACGTCCGAGTCCACGAACGCCACGTCCCGAATCCACGAGACGCCCAACTTCGAATCCACGAAGTCAACAACACGTCGAATCCACGACGCCCACTCGAATCCACGAGCACCAACGATCCGAATCCACGAACCGTCCAACTTCGAATCCACGAAGTCTTGATCACGCCGAATCCACGACGCCACTCGAATCCACGAGCAAGAACAAATAACGTTGATGATGTAACGTTGGTTCAATCTTCATTTTGTCAAGGTCTTCGACTTCTTGGATTGTCGTGACCTTCGGTAGCCAACTCTTTAGAAGAATTTGAAGAAGCTTGCACAGTAGATCCGGAGTGGTGAAGTCTTTCCCTAATTCTTTCAAACTATTTATAATGTTAGTGAATCTTGTGAATTTATTCGCAATGGATTCACTTTCCTCCATTTTAAATAGTTCATAGATAGGCATAAGCGTACTTATTTTAGATTCCTTCACCCACAAAGTTTTTTTGTGAACAACTTCCAATTTCTCCCAAATTTCTTTTGCTGTAGTGCAAGTAGAAATTCGATGAAATTCTTCTCTACTAAGAGCACAAAAGAATGAATTGATAGCTTTAGCATTTAATTGAAATTAAAGTTTTTCAATCTCATTCCATTCAGCTCTTGACTTCTTTGGAGGAATATAGCCATTTTCGGGAATATAGCCATTTTCGACTATGTTCCATAGATCAAGATCGAGCGATTGAAGAAAAATCCTCATGCGAACTTTCCAAAAGGAATTATCAGCCTCATCAAAAAATGGTGGCCAAGCAATGGATTGTCCTTCAACATTCTTTTCGAAAGTTGTCATTCTCATTTAGATTTTAATCTAAATATTGTGAGGCCTCGCTCTGATACCAATTGAGGATCGAAATGGCAACCTAAGAGGGAGGGGGGGGGGGGGTGGTGAATTAGGTATCTAAAATAAAATGCAATAAAAATAAATTGATAAATCCACAATAAAAAGAAAATAAGAATAGTTAGAGAAAATCGAACTCAAAGCACACGATCAATTTGTTTCAAGGTTCGGCCTTTTGCCTACATCCCTGCCAGCTTCTCAACACGAGAGATTATTAGATTTCCACTATATAATGCTTTTCCTAGGCAAGCACAAAGCCTTTACACCAAGAACTTCTCAAGAAGATCACCTTTTTTACAATTTTTTTTCTCTATGTAATTGTATCTCACTATAATATTTACTCAAGCTTAGAGAGAGTAGAGAGATAAGAGTATAGAACACTAAGAAATATAAGCTCAAAGGATGAGGAAACAATACACCAAAGCCCCCTATTTATAGCAAAAATCCAACCACTTTGCTATCACATAAATCATCAATTTCGGGCGCCTGAACAGGGTTTCGGGCGCCCAGCTCTACAATAAACTCGCGCTGAATTTCTAAAACAGGTTATTACTGTACTTTCGGGCGCCAGTATCAGGTTTCAGGCCCTCGGTTCTGGTAACCAACTCCAGCGAACCAATATGCAACCTTTTGCAGTTTGGGCGTCCGGATCTTGTTTTGAGCACCCGAAATTGCCAAAGCGCAAAGCTATTCAAATTCAAATTTCAAGCTTTTCGGGTGCCAGAACAACTTTCGCAGATTCACTTTCGGGCTCTTTTGCGAGAGACTGGACGCCCAATACCCTGCATTCAACATATTCTTCTCTGATTCGGGCGCCGAAAACATGATTTGGGTGCCCAAAATTACTTTCAGATGCTGCCGTACTAATCCAGACGCCTAGCCAGATAGAGTCCGAAGTGAAATCCAAATCCGGATCCATTTCCGGGTGCCTAGTCTAGAGCCCAAAACCTGTATTAACTTGAAATTTGATTTTGAACATTTTTAAATGCTTTTGGATTTTGACAAATAGAGTTTTAAGCATTATTCTTTTAGCACATATATGATCATGTTCCAATTTGGTCCATGTGCAATTTAGATAATTAAAGTTTTCATTTTTAGCTCAAAAAGTCTCAACTCTAATCAAAAGTGAATTGGATCGAAATAAAATTCTAAAAGAGAGAAGTGATCTTTTTGACCTTGTAAGCAAAAATAGCTTCAATTCTTGAAGCTCTTTTCTGCCAATATGTCCTTCTTGAGTTCCTTCCAATATTTGAGACATCTAAGTACAAAAACTGATCATAAAAAATTAGTCCAAATTTTACTATTATTTGTTATTATCAAAATTTAATTATAGATTAGGACCACTGGGCCAACAAAGCGCACTCCGTCCAGAGCAAACAATAAACACTTTGACGGTGATTCAATGCTTAAAATATCATCAAGAAACCAGGGAAGAGGTCGATGCGTGTAGTACACCAGATTTTTAATACACCAGATTTTTAATACATAAGCAAATGTAAATAAAAATAGTGTGAGATACTATTTTTACTGGACTTAGAGGAGTAAAAGATAATTCAGGAATGATTTGCAGTGAAATTAGAATTAAAAAAGGACTTTCGAAATTTTTATAAGGAACATAGCTTATATTTCAGTTGAAAAATTCACAGTGGCAAAAAATTATGAAATTTTGGAAAGTTGACTGGACTATTTTTGTGAGGTTAGATTTAAAGTTTCGTGTCATTTGGATACTTGAGCAGTGAAAATGGAGCCTAACAACAATCTGTTAAAGACTTTAGTCGGTAGAGCTTTCGGTGACCTAAAATGATTCAAAATTGAAAACTTAAAATAAATTTCTTCTGATTAAGTTTAATTGAATTTGTACATCAAATTTGAGCGCAAACGCACATATAGAAGGGCTCCAATTGGACGTTAAGCACAAACAGACATATAGAAGGGCTCCAATTGGACGTATTAGATCAGAATTGGACTAAAATTAGAATACTTGAATTGTTGGAGACCTTTTAGCATTTTGTGCATTATTAGTAGGTGACAGGAGACTCTTTCTCCATTCTTCTTCTTCTTCTCCTTCTTTGTATGTTTTAGAGAGAGAGAAAAAGAGAGAGAGAGGTGAAGACCATGGGTGATCCGAGGATGTAGTCCAAGACGTGCGTGCGTGTGTGATTTTTTCGGCGTGTCGGATTGGAGATTAGTATTTTAATAATGTTTTTTTGCTTGATTCGGATTTTCAAGTTATAATTTTGGGATGCTTCTAAGAGTAGAAATTGGATGGAATTTTTAGTGAAATTGAGGTTTGTAATCGGATTTATGCTTAATTTAGAGCCGAAATTTTGTGAAATTCACCGCAGGATTTTACGAGCAAATTGTGGTGGTCGTGGCTGCCGTGCGGTTGAGGAGGCAACAGCGGAGCGCGATGTTATCCCGTCGCCCTTTCTTTTCTGAAATTAGCGCTTCAGGTGGGTTCTGTGTCATCGAAAACGGCGTATCACTCTTTATGTCTACTTGTTAGTATATAGGTGTGTTTGATTGTCTGTGTTGGATAAAAATAGTATAAGGCCAGACGTGATTATTTAAGCAAGATTTTATAATTTTTGGACTGTATGTGTTGAGGATAGAGAATTAATATTTTATTGTTAGGGGACCTATGTGATATGTTTGACAGTCGGATTATGGGTAGGTATATGATATACATGATCAGGGATTCTTTGTAATGAGTGTTCACTTAGGAGTCTTATTTTATTATGCATGTCAGTATAGGAGCTTTGGGCATTCAATTGTGATTATGTGAGGTTATGCGTACGTGATTATGGGTTTCATTTTATTATGCACTTTGTTATGTGAGTCGTAGATTATTGGTAATCATATGTGGTTATGTGGGATATGTATATATGTCATGGGACAGTGTGATTATACCTTGGGACAGTGAGATAGAAATATTATATTATTTCATTTAGCTTTGGGGTACTTGTGGACATATTGGATATTGGTATTGTGACTTGTGAGTTGATAGATTTTATGATTTTGTAGCAGGGCATTAGTAGGATGCATGCAAGTGGGTATGACACTTTAGTTGCTTAACTGGATAGGAGGTTAATTGCCTTAAACTGCCAAGCTCCTATTGTTGATACTGCATAAATGATGATAGGCCAAGAGGGTTCATTGGACATCGATATGTATCGGACTATTGCATTATACATGCTAGGATGCATGCGACTGGTGTAATGGGTTAGCGTGTTAGTAATAGACAGGTACGGACATTGAGAGACATTTGATTTCACTATAGTGACCCATGAGATAGTGCATACTCTATGATTGCCGAGGGTACCGGGATGATTACTTGTGATCTTTTTTATCTTTTTTATCACTTGCAGGAGTGGTGATCGGGTTGGGGACAGAGCCTACGTGTTAACGTCGCATCTGCGGGATTGCTGCCCGGGCAGCAGGCAGGCGCATACTTGACCTGACCTATGAGTCAGTCGTTGTGATTGGGTACTATTACTGCCTTTATTTATTAGTGTTAGCATTGATGCATACTTTAGTTACTTTGTCTCCTGTTTATTACATTATGTGACCTACGAGTCGGTCAGTTTATGATTGGGTTGCATGTGTATGAGCGGGTGATACCTTGCATTTATTATTAGTACTCTAGTTGATGCATGACAGGGTTAGTTATAGATATGATAGGGTTACAGTATGCATTTATATTAGGTACTTTATCTGATTGCATGGCAGGGTAGTATTGTGTAGAGGCATGATAGATGTGATTAGAGTTATGTTCAGGTATTGTGTTTGTTATTCAGTTCTTTATATTTCTTTGTAATTGATCATGGAATAATAAGAATAATTTCTATTCCCTTCTTCATTGGTATTCTCTTCTTCAGTGAGGTTTATACGGATTATAAAAGCTTAAAGTATCTATTCACGCAAAAGGAGTTGAACTTGAGTCAATGGAGGTGGTTGAAATTGTTGAAGGACTATGATCTAATCATCTTATACCACCCAGGCAAGGCTAATGTGGTGCGCTCAGTCGGAAGTCCGTGGAGAACCTTGCAACGATGATCATAATTCAGCCGCAGTTAATTGCGGAAATACGGCAATTCGACTTGAAAGTCGTGACACCGGGCACCCCTGCTACACTTGCGACTCTTGTCATTTAGCCAACCTTGCTGGAGCGGCTAAAAGAAAAGTAGTTCAAAAGGTGCGGAGCGATTTGGAGAGTGGGCGAGCCGATGAGTTTAGTGTGGACTCGGAGGGCACTCTTCGATTTCGAGATCGTTTGTGTGTGCCCAAGGACGAGAAGATCCGCGGAAAATTTTTGACGGAAGCTTATACATCCCCGTATGCTATTCATCTGGGTGGCACCAAAATGTATAAGGATCTCAAAATGTATTATTGGTGGCCGGAAATGAAAATAGATATTGGACACTTTGTGGCACAATGCTTGGTGTGCCAAGAAGTGAAAGCGGAACATCGCCTGCCGGCGGAAAAATTACAAAATTCACTGATTCCGATATGGAAATGGGAGAACATAGCAATAGATTTCATTGTGGGCCTACCTCGATCTCAAGGAGGCCACAATGCAATTTGGGTGGTCGTGGACCGTTTGACAAAGTCGGCTAATTTCATCCCGATCCATACCACTTGGTCGAGGGACAAGTTGGCACAGATCTATTTGGATGAGATTGTGCGGTTGCACAGGGTTCCGGCATCGATTGTGTCGGATCGGGATCCCCGCTTTGCATCCCAATTTTGGAAGAGCTTACACGAAGCATTGGGCACACGGCTCGACTTTAGCACAGCATTCCATCCTCAAACAGATGGTCAGTCGGAGAGGACAAACCAAATTCTTGAGAATATACTTCGAGCGTGTGTTTTGGATTTTAAGAGTGCGTGGCACACTTACTTACCGATGGCGGAGTTCGCCTATAACAATAGCTATCAGACAAGTATTGGTATGGCACCATTCGAGGCCTTGTATGGAAGGAAATGCCGGTCTCCAATCTATTGAAGCGAGGTCGGTGAGAAAATGGCCTTGGGGCCGGATGTTTTGCAAGATACGGAAAAAAGGTCAGTTTGGCGCGTCAACGGCTATTGACGGTGCAAACCCGACAGAAAAGCTATGCGGACAAGTGTCGGCGAGATTTGGAATTCGCGGTGGGCGACCGCGTCTTCTTGAAGGTGTCACCCATGAGAGGGGTGAAGCGGTTTGAAATTCGGGGTAAGTTAAGTCCCCGATATATCAGACCGTATGAGATTTTGGAGCGCATGGGGCCTTTGGCATATCAACTTGCGCTACGCCGAATTTTGCGGGAGTTCACAACATGTTCCATGTATCTACGCTCCGCAAGTATGTACATGATCCGACTCATATCCTTCAATACAAACAGTTTGAGCTTCAAGAGGACATATCGTATGAGGAGTTCCTGGTATGCATTCTTGCTCACGGGGTGAAAGAACTACGGAACCGCACAATTCCGTATGTTAAGGTGCAATGGACCAACCACGATGAATGCGAGGCTACTTGGGAATTGGAAAGCTCGATGAAGTTACGCTTCCCTCACCTCTTCACTAATTCAAGTTGAGGTATGGTTTTAGTTTCGCGGACCAAATTCTTTTTAAGGAGGAAGGAATGTTGTGTACCAAGTTTTGGTATACTATACTGAGCTTTGGCCAAATTAGGCGAAGTACAATTGAGAAGTGATTTGGACATGCTTGGAAATGAGTTCTGAGGGTTTCAGAATGATTAGAAGTGAATTAGAGCTTTAAGGAGCAAAAATGAGAATTTTTGAAAATTTCATTTTTGAGCTGCTGAACTCTCAGGGTCCGGACCTTGACTTCAAGATCCGGACCTTGACACGGGCCAGAGTTTCAAAGTCCGGACCTTGGTGCAGGATTCGGACCCTGGCTGCGAAAATTCTGAAACTACTTTTAGGGTCCGGACCTTGCTTCAGGATCCGGACCCTCCGCTCGCAGAATATCCAGTTTAGGGGGTTTTCGATAATTTTACCACACTTTTTTGAAGGGGGACTATTTGTGAGAACACAAAAGAAAACACTCTCTCACTCTCTCCTTCTTTCTCTCTCTAGAAATCTCTCCAACACTTCAGGATTTGGAGGGATTGATCTAAGAAAAAGCTTTAGAGAAGAAAAGCAAGCTTCTTGGAGCAAGAAGAAGCTTAGGAATCTTGGGCTAGAGATGAGTTCTTGGTGTTTTGGGTTAGAGTGTTGGGTTTGATCTTTATTTTGAGGTTTTAGCAAACCCTAGGCAAATCTAGACAACAAATAGTGGAGATTTATCATGAGATTTGGGGGTTTTGCCATTATTTTAGGAAACCCTAGTTTAAAAGAGGGCTTTTATTTTCGATGAGTCTAAAAATTATTTGACTCTTTAAAATTCTAATTGGAGGGTAGAAAATCATGTGTGACAACTTGATTTCATGAAATAAAATCGCTTAAGGGTTCGAAAATGGTAAGAAACCTTTTTTCTTGTGTTAGGACAAAAAAGCTTGGGGCTAAGCTTGTAGCACAAGGAAAAGAGGCCTAATTGCAAATGACTACAAGCAATTAGGAGCTTTTCAGGTGGGTTGTGTTGCACCGAAGTGATTAGATCACTTCCATGTCTAGGGTGAAATAACTAAATTATATTATTTATGGTTGCATGTTAAGCTAAATTCTAGGCATGCATGCTTGAAGCATATGCTAGTTGGACTCATCGATTTTCTTATCTTGTATAAGAGAAAGTGCATGCATGTTATATATATGAGTTTGGGGGATACTACATCTCATGAATGATTGCATTCATGTTTGGCTATTCTTCATACTTACATTATAAGTCATGAATAAATGATATCATGCATGACTCTTTGCATATATATTAGCTCATGAATGGATGAATGCATGCATGCTTACTTGGTATACCTATGTTATGGACTAAATAGTTGATTGACTTCTCTAGAGTCATTAGAGAACTCAATATATGAATGTAGAAAATATAGTGCCAATGGAACATAGGTTGGAGAACATAGTGAGTAGAACACCACTTGGACATGATTGACCTTAAACTTAGAAAAGTTAACATATATGGTGGAACGTATAGACCCTTAATGAGACTATGAAAGCAGCGATTCTACTACCAATGATGTTGGGGCCCAAAAAGGGGATAGCGATTCTATGCCCTGGCACCTAATGAGTGCGGCGATTCCGCAACTTATGAATTGTGGTTAAGTGGTGTGGCGATTCCGCTACCCAATGCCAAGATGAGAGCGGCGATTTTGCAATTGATTGACTCAAGGTTGAGTTGGGCAACATGGCTAGAATAATGAACCTAGTGAGTAAACGTAGTTATATCAGATAAGTAGGCTTCTTGTTATACATTGTGGTATAAGCATGTTATTTCTCATATGTGTATATATGTGAACTAATCTAAGCTTATGTTGTTTTCCTTTGGACCTGGTGAGTCGATCTTTTTCCTTGGGTGGCCGTACCCACTGGAAACTATATTTATAGTTCTCACCCCCATATTTTTCCGGTTCACCTGCGGATGAGGCGGCGGAGAGAGGAAATTGCGTGGCATAATAGATAGCGGCCTTTTTCATATTTTGGTGTTCTTATAGATGTACCCTATTTTGGACAATGTAATTGTAGGGAACAATGTAAAGACGGGATAAGCAAATGTAAAACTCATTTTGGGTTGTATGTTGGAATGAAACTTATGTATGAAAATGAATTAGACATGTGATGTAATAGAAGTAGTATTTACTTTAATGTCTTGTGATGCTCTCCTTATACAATCCATGTATTCAATTTCTGTTTGGAATATCTTGGGTATACATGCTTGTGACGTCTTGGGCGGATAGGAAAAACTTTGTCCATTCGGGAGGTCTGGTGCACGTGCCCGATGAGTGCTTCCGCTGTGGGCGCGGCATGGCAGCCGCAGCCATAGTGAGAGGGAGAAAATGAGAGAGAAATGTGTGTGTGAGAGTGAGAGAGAGAGAAGAAGAAGAAAAAGAAGAAGAAGAAAGAAAGCTCGCTCATCGGCGTTTGTCGCTAGTCGAGGACATCGCCAAAGCTCGTTGTTGCGTCGGCAAGGTCCAAGGGAGGGGAGCTGGTGGCTGCGGGAGGGAGAGAAGAAGTGAAAGGAAGGAAAAGCTAGAGTTTCTAAATCCGCATTTTGTGACAATTGTGATTTAACCCCCTCTGCTTTCGATTTTCTTACTCAAAATTTTTTCACGTGTGTAATTTGCACGATAGTGCCTCCACCTAAGAAGTCTCTCAATTTGGCTTATAAAATGTCGCACGTTTTGCATAAAAATCTCTTTTTATCGGTTGCTTTTCGCTGTTTTTCTCTCCAAACAATATTTTTATCGCGCAATATATGCAGAAATGACCCTCTCATGACTTTCAGCACTGCCAGACCTCGAAAGTGGCAATTTTGTTTCATTAAAAAAAGGTCAATTTACATAGAAATGCCCTAAGTTTCTAAAACTTATATAATAAAACTTCGGTTTCCACATACTAAAATCAAATTTGTTAAATATTTGATAGTTAAATACAAATAGGTGATAGTTGAGGTAAGTTTTACATATTATCTTATTTAATTTACTTGTCATGACCATATGTTGGATACCTTTGTTAATGTTTTCATACTTGATTAGCTAGTTAGTTTGATGTTTATTGCTTTGTTGGATCATGATAGATCGTTGATGTTTTGAAAACTTGATTCAAAGTATGTGGATTGTTGTGATAAACTGTTTATGTTAGTATTGCGTAGATTTTATTTCCGCTGTCATGTTAATGTGATTTAGATCATAGATGTCTCTTGTTTTGTGCTCCATGATCTGGCGCCTTGCATGTATAGAAAAGATTTTGTTCGTATGACGAATTTGCTTACGTTTTGAACAGAATATTTTAAAAGAACTTTCGTTATATATATTTTCAATAAATAAAGATTCAGTAGGTGACATTTATTGTACATAATATTTTAAAGGCTAAATTACATAAAACTCTCATGTCAATACCCGCTTTTTTACTTTTTCTCCCTATCATTCAAAAATCTACATTTTGCCCCCTTAAAAAATAAAAAAATATTCATAGGGGGCACGGTGTGACAAAATGACCAAAATACCCTCATCTTCTTCATCTCCTCCTCCCCAATCTTGCTCATCCCGCATCCCGCACCCTCGCCCACGCCTCTCTTGACCCCAACTCCGACTTCGTGCGAGGGCGAGGCGGCGGCCGAGGGCATATGTGTGGGCATGGATGAGAATTTCAGGAGTATTTTGATTATAAAAAATAAGATATAAACGGAACCCTAACGGAACACTGACGGCGGGGGGCGAAGTGAACATTTTTTATTTTTTAAAGGGGCAAAGTGTAGATTTTTGAATGACAGGAGGAAAAAGTAAAAAAACGGGTATTGACAAAGAGGTTTTCTGTAATTTAGCCTATTTTAAAAGTGCTTTTCTATATTTTCAATAATTGAAGGTTCGGTAGGTGGCATTTATTGTCCAACCGCTAAGATGGATGGCCAAATGGGAATCGTTTTCTTGTAGTCAAGAAGAAACAGATAGTATATACTAGCCCGCAGGCATAAACTATCTGATAAAATAAACGATTGTGTATTAATATTACTTGTTTTATCAGTAGTCCAATCATTAATTTCAGGATGCGAGTTTGTCCGAGTAACAATATATGCCACCATTATTCTATTATAACATCCCAAGTGACAATCACATGCAATAAGCTTCTCATTTTAATTATTTGAAGCATTCACTGTCAACGTTCTGTCGTTCTCACAATTTGGACTTATATTAAAACTGGACAATAATAGAAAATTGCATTGCACAGTTGACTAATATCGATGCATTTATAATATCACTACAAATTTGTATGAATTTTATCATCAGCATAGTTCTGTACAAGTTGCTTGCGCATCCTCGAGAGACTTTATGTTCTGAAATATTAGAATCTATGGACATTGTTAAAAATAATAATAATAATAATAATTACCAAAATTTTCTTTTTTTTAAAATCGAGAAACAAGTCTATTGCCCCCTAGATCTTTATCTCAGAGTTACTTTGTGAAAATTCCAATCTATCATCTGGAAACCTTAGCATGTCACTAGTGAATAACCATGGTTTTAACCTTTCCTTTAAACAATTTTTGCTTACGTACATTAAAAGCCAAAATAAGTCAAATATTGTGAAATCATCTAAGTATACAAAAAAAATTAGATGAGTTATGGAAGATTGTTAGATAAGTTAATGGAACTCAAGTACTACTGGTTGGTTCAGACTTATTTAGGACGGTGATCAAAGTGTACATTAAGTATGAAATAAAAAATTATTTGAGTAAATTGCACTACTAGTCTGTGAATTTTTAACACTTTAAGTCGAGTTTCATTTTGCTCCTCAAACTTTTACTCTTAGCATTCAAGATTCTGAACTTTCAATGAAGTTTTATTTCGGTCCTCCAGCTTTCAACAATATTTTATTATAGTCCTCACCATGGACAAAATTATTGCTTGTACTTAGTTCATCTTATATTCACACGCCATAATTTTCACCCATCATTCATCTAACTGATACTACCAGTTCAATTTCTAAATATAGAAAAGATTGTTGTTTGATGGATATAGTAGGATTGAAATATATGATGGAATAAAAGAAATAAATGCATAACACATAAAAATACAAATGCACTGGGTGTAGGCATGGTTAATTTGTCTTCATCAATAGTAAATATGGACATGGGCTACAATTAATGAAACTCTTTTAACAGTTCCCGAGCTTTAATATTGAAAATAGAAGTTAGAGAACCAAAGTAAAACATGGCTAAAACTTTAAGTACTACTGTTGCAATTTACTCGAAAATATTTTATTTGTTATCATGAACGGTGATACATATGTAAATTATTGATTTAATTAAAAGGTAGCTTTTGCAGTTCCACCGTAAGAAAAAAGAAAGTATCGCTACTTGCTTCTATTTGAACTCTTTTTGGCCTATCGGTATTAATTGACAACTCTCAATACTAACTAACGGACAATAAAAGCAATTACAAATTTATATAGTTATTATTCATTTTAAATTCTTGTGATAAATTTTTTAAAGATATAATTGAAATTTATCGAAGCATGCTGCTCTGATATTAAAAATAATTTAAAAACTAGGCATTAATAGAGCCATTAATTTGACAAAAAATTTCATTTTAACTAGCTATAATAATTTAAATCTAAAAATTTAGATGTGAAAGAAATGTTAAAAAAAAGAAGAAAAGGCTAGGAGCCCCTATGAAATTAGACTGCAACTGAGGGGGATAAGTAAGTACAATTTTTTTAAAAAAAACAAAAACAAACACGTAGGGCTCTGAAAAGAAAAGAGACGCTATCTAACCTGCAATCCCCTTATCTCAGTTGGAAGAACCAACAGACACGGAGGGCTCTGAAAGAAAAAGAGAAACAACAGAGGGTGTGAGAAGTACTGTACAAGTAGTCCCCAGTGGGTATCGTCACCGACGACAACGACCTTCCCACTAGGTCTACTAGAGGTATAAAGTAAAGATGATCCACTGTACAACATGATATAGCTAAGAGCTGGAATGAAACTCTACAATTACTATGCTTCTATACTACATATGCTCGAGGCAAAATTGGTAAATGGATATGTAAGCATCAACTAACTACTAGTTGCTCACAATCAAAATCCAATCTCACTGACCAACTCAAGGGCCCGGTCAAGCCTGTGCCTACCTACCGCCACGGCACCACTTTCGTAGGTAGCCCGTTAATATGTAGGTCGCCTACCAGGGCTGCTGCAACATCAACGCTATAGTCAAACTCCGGAGCGGCACTCGAGGGGTGCGACGCCATTGAGTATACAATGCATATCTCTATCGAGCTCAAATATGGCTCATGCAGGCTGTAGTAAATGCAAATGATCAATCAGATCATACACTATCTATGTGCCCTCGGCATAATTCGGAGTGTAAACCAATGATCTAGAATCGCCGTATCACCCACGGCAATAATCAGCCTATAAACAGTCCACAAACTAAAATTGCTCCAAAATCGGGGTATGCGACCACTCTACACTATCTCGATCCCTGCCCCTAACTGGGTATAATATAGGAGAGTAATGTCATACAACTAGACATAAAAATTGCATAGTGTAAGTGTAGGAATAGTCATGCACTAATGTCCAATATCATAGTTTCCACACATCTGATTGTACATGTGTATTAAACATAGTTGGAACATCATGTCAACATGGATACACCTCTATTATCAACATGCTGGTCACTACAAGCTTAGAAATTAGGATAAAACATCACGCTAACATGGATTCTGTGATGCTACTAATCAATGTGCAGGAAAATATAGAAGAAGTAGGATTTCATCGAATTCAGTAAATTAAACCCACCTCGGTTCGCAAATCTGACAAAGGAACGAAGCGAAACTCTATGAGCACCTTCCCACCGCTCAAAATCACTAGGAAGTTAAAGAAAACCTCCAAAAATTCAGCGATAAATCTGTAAGAAAAAATCAGAGTAAAAAAATATAAGGAAAATCCAATTTGACCCCGAAAATGTAATTAAACTCCAAATTCATCTCAACCAACCTCAGTTCCAGCTAGGATAAGGTATAATACGAGCTCATCTACTCTCCTCTACCACGAATTGCAGCCAATTCCTCAGCCCAAAGCTCTACTGTGACCAATTGTGCAAGTTTTGACTGCTACTGCAGCTGCGGCTGCTGCTGGAGCTCTTCAACAAGCACAGAATGAGAAAGAGAATGAGAAGGAGAAGAAGAAGAGGAAAGGGGAGAAGAGTTGGTCTCTGAGGTGTAGAATGGGAAAAAAGGATCACATGTCACACCCACTGCATATTTTTAGGAGGAAGAAAACTATAAAGGAGCCCTCAAGAAAACATAAAATTATCTTCAACTGCCAAAACGAGCCACTTCGAGCACCCGAATTGGCCTTACGGGCGCCCGGATCCAATGTACACCATCCGAAATACTCATGGGCGTCCAGAAGTGAGGTCCGAAACCTTGTTGAGTCACTGTTCCACGTGTCGATTAACAGTCACATCTCACCAACTGAAATTTAGACTGCTACAGTAGAAATGGGCGCCTGGGGAGGTAGGGTCCAAAACCAGTTAACTACTACAATGCTTCCGTGCGTCCGATTCCTCTTTCCATGCACATAAAATTGGTAGGAACTTCATTTCCAGTAGTTTTCAGCATTTTGAGTCTGTTTTCGCGTCCATTTCATGCTAAAACAGCTTTCGCTCGACCCGATACTCTACAGATGTGTCGACCAGCTATCTCACCAGGACCCATCTGCTGAGCTCCAAAACACTACACCCTCCCCAGCTACAAAAAGTTTCGTCTTCAAAACTTAAACTCATACCTCAAGTTGAATCCTCGAACAAGTAAGGGTAGGATTACAGCATCACTACCTTTGGCTCCCAAGTCGCCTTTCACTTCTTGTGATTGCTCCACAACACCTTACATAGGGAATGACCCGATTGCACAATTCTTTCACTCCCGAGCAAGAATCTAAACTAGTCTCTCCTCGTATCTCAAGTCCTCGCCCAACTCAAGTGGGGTGTAGTCAATCACGTGCGAAGGGTCAAATATATATCTCCTTAGAGCCGAGACATGGAAGACATCATCGACACCAGCTAGCTGCGGTAGTAGTGCAACCCTGTAAGTCACGGGCCCAACTCACTCCAGTACCTCAAAAAGGCCAATATGTTGAGGACTGAGCTTTTTACAAACTCTAAATCTGCGAATTCCTCTGGACGGCGAGACTTTCAACAATACATGGTCTCCAACTTGAAACTCCAAGTCTCGTTGCCAAGTATTAGTATAACTCTTCTGTCAAATTTGGGCGGTCACCAGATGTCGTTGTGCAATCCTGACCTTTTTCTTTGTCTCCAACAGAATAACCGGGCCCAAAGTCTTTCTTTCACCCACTTCACTCCAATGCAGGGGTGATCGACACTTTTGTTCATACAACGCTTCAAACGAAGCCATCCTGATGCTCACTTGATAGCTCTGGTTGTAGGCGAACTCAACTAATCTCAAGTGTTGATGCTACCCACCTCCAAAGTTCAGGACACAAGCTCTCAATATATCCTCTACGATTTGAATAGTTCTCTCCGACTGTCCATCGGTCTGTAGGTGAAAGGCTGTACTGACGTGCAAGTGAGTACCCAAGACTTCCTGTAGGCTCCTCCAGAAATGCGAGACGTACCTCGGGTCTCGATTTGATACTATCAAGGTAGATACTCCATGTAACCTCACTACATTATCCAACATCCAAGTACAACTGTGCGAGTCCCTCACAGGACCAAGTAGTCTGCACTGGTAGGAAGTGAGTAGACTTGGTCAGTCTGTCCACTATCACCCACACTACATCAAATCCGCCCTTAGCTCTAGGCAATCCAACGACAAAATCTATCGTGATCTAGTCCCATTTCCACTTTGGGACTAGAAGACTCAGAAGCTTGCCAGCATGTACCCGATGCTCAGCCTTCACTTGCTGACAAGTCAGGCACTGGAATACATATCTTCCAATACCCAGCTTCGTTCCATTCCACCAGTAGTGTGCCTTTAAGTCTTTATACATCTTGGTTTCATCTGGATGTATCGTATAAGGAGAACAATGAGCCTCTCTCAAAATCTCCTCGCAGAGCTCTAAATCCACCAGCACACACAGCTGGTCTATGAACTATAGTACTCCAGAGGAATCAATACTGAATCCCATGTCTGCCCGCTCTCAACATCTGTTCGAATTCTCGACAAATGTGGGTTCATACGCTGCTTCTTCCTAATCTTGTCCAACAAAGTGGGTTGCAAGATCATAGACATTAGTCTTGCAGAAACCCTAGGGAACACCACCTCTAGTTTAAACCGCCTCATCTCCTCAAGCAACGGTGTCTGCTGAGTGATCATCATACTCAAACTCTGCACCGACTTCTTCCTTAGCGCGTCTGCCACCACGTTTCCTTGCTTGAGTGATACAGGATACTCATATCATAATCCTTCAACAGCTCTAACCATCGGCGCTATCTCAAGTTCAACTCCCTCTAAGTGAATAGATACTTGAGACTCTTGTGATCGGTGTAGATCTCACAATGCTTCCCATATGGATAGTAACGCCATAGCTTCAATGCAAATATCACTACAACTAACTCCACGTCATGTGTAGGATAATTTTTTTCGTAATCTTTTCACTGCCTTGAAGTATAAGTAATTACTATACCATGCTGCATTAGCACACATTCCAGGCACTATGCGACGCATCACTGTAGATCACAAATCCCTCCTCCACGACTAGAATGGTAAGGATGGCAGCTGACATCATCCAATGCTTCATTTTCTCCAAGCTCCTCCAACAATTCTCACTCCAAACATACTTTATTCCCTTTTGAGTCAATCGAGTGAGGGGTGTGGAAATGTCACGCCCCAGGGCTCCAGCGGAAGCCTACCCGACACGTACACAGACCCGCCGCGTGCACAAGGTACCTCCGGTACACACAAGGCGTCTCCAACAAACAACGCGAAAAAGAAGGTATATACATATCCTAAACAAGGTGACCAGAGCATATGAAAATAAACTAAACTAAAACAAGAGTAGCAACCACAAGTATCCAAATCATAAGATATAAATATGATTGTCCTCACAAAATAAAACTTCTCATGGACACAAGGTGGTCACTACAAAAGTAAAGTACACCTATCACAACCAAAAATCAAAAGAAAGGTGCCTCGGATCCACATCTAAGCACTCGACCGGTATGCACTAGCTAGACGCGATTTCCTTGCCGCAATCCTTAGCCTCTCCCACTGTAGAAGGCTCTGAAATAAAAAACAACAACCAAATGGGATGAGAACTATTAAACAATAGTTTTCAGTGGTTAAGCCGCCAAGAGGAGCGGAATACGCCACTTGGTCAACTGAGGCATCAGATAATAAATTGCTGAAATGAAAAGCTGGAATGTAATAACAGAAATGAAATGGCTCTATTACTATCATGCCTCTATGCAATTATACCAATCAACATATATATAGTTCTACTACTATCACGTATACAAGTGTGTCATAACTAACATGTATGTCTAACTACCATGTATGCATCAACTTGTTGTGATGTACAATGTCAAGTTCGATTAACTTTTATCCAATCATCAGAGACTTACACAAGGTAACGTCTCGGCTTGTGCCGTGCCTAATGGTCCTGTGGTAGTCAACATTCCTCCTCTAGGAATGAGCCTCCCCTATGGCATTCCACTTCGGCACCCAATCCTACATGGGCGAGCATAGTGTCGCGATGGCTAAACTCCGAAGTGCCGGCTTGTAGGGAGTGACCCTCACAAGCATATGTGAATGAGCGTAAGGGCAAGCAAGCGTGGTCACGTGCGTCATATCAAAGGTCATAGAACCTCAATCGTCATGTCGAAAATATGGAATCTTAAGCATCGACCTAAGGGTCGGATACAAAGTCACATACGTCATACTCAATGTCTTAGCTTGTTTAAAGGAGCATTTCTACTACTGTCACAACATGTCTCTAACATGCAAGGTGTCACATTTCATCTTAACTATAGCAAGTATAGAAGATAACTACTCTTATCTCGATTAAGTGGATGGCTCTACCTATCAATGAAGCTCATGCATAAAAATTATATGCCACGTATATCCCAACTCTACTATAACATGTATAGGAGTAGCTACTCATGCCACATCCAGATGAGATGTATAACTAACAACCAACTCATGTACCATGCCGTGCATGCACTCTACTATATATGTCTCTACTATATGGAGAATGAAAAATCATCATGCAAGAAGTGGCCAAACTACATACTTATAAATTCTAATATGTCATGAATTGTATGCTAACACTTCAAGTAAGCCCTATGAGACTACAGAAGACATAGAGAGAGTTCACTCATTTCAGTGAGGTCGAACCCACTGGATAGTCACCAAGAATCGTTCGTTCCTCGAATCAAAGTTGTTCCCCGCTTATCCTAAGCCCTAAAGAAAATTTCCAAGGGATTAGGCACATCTAAAAATCATCCCACAAAATTTTCCAAAAATTCTATGAAAAAAGAGTATAAAATATCTTAGACCAAGAAAACATTGTCCAAGCTCCAAATCGAAGCAATGGGGCTTTAACTCCAACCTATAAGAGTGTTTTACACTCATCAATTTCAACTCAAAAGCCCACATTTGGAAAACCCCAAAATAAATCCTAGTTTCTATAAAATTAGGTTTTCTACCAAAATCTTTACAAATCTCTCAATTAGAGGATGAAGAAAGGTTACCCACTTTGATCAAAACTCCAATCACACCTTAGGAATACTAAGGTTGAAATTTAGAGCTCCAAACAACACTTCTCTTCAAGTCCAAGCTCCGCTCCAAGCTCTAGGTACAAGTATTTGTGGAGGAGATAGTTGGGAGAAGAAGAAACCAAGGATTAGAAGAGGTTGGAGGAGAAAATCCAAGAAAAGAGGAGAGGAACTCACCTCTTTCTCCTCTCTCTTGCTATAGCCACAATGGGCAAATGAGAGGGGTGAAGGGGTATATTACTAGTTGTAACAATATCCCCATAAGTCCTCCAAAATATAGAAATTAAAACCAATGAGAAAACAGGTTCAGCACCATTGAGTACTGACATATGAAATTGAGTACCGATATACAGCCCAAGTGTTCCGGTACTTGGATCCAGTTTTGCAGAACCCGAACATTGGATTTCTCAACCTTCTGTTGTATTCTAGTACAGCCTAAATCAGTACCGGTACACACCAAATCAGTACCGGTACACACCAAATCAGTACCGGTACCCAGCCAAGTTCCGCAAAACTCGAGAGTTGTCCAACCCAGTCTTCAACTGAGTTCCGGTACCCACACTTAGTACCGGTACGCAATGCCAACACTGCAATTTTTGCAGATTTTGGTTTCCGAAGTCCGTTTTCGTACTAATTAAGCCTTGAAAACGCTCCCAAACTCTCCAAACTCAGTCAAACCTTCGAAATAATATAAAATACTATTCTCTCACTATGACTCTGCAATTTACGAAAGTCTAGTGTGCTACTGGAAAGCTTCGCAAAGCCTTCCACAAACCGACGGTAATATCCTCCAATCCAAAAAAACTCCTCACCTCAGTGATCATTGTCGGTCCGGGCCAATCCCGAATTACCTCAACCTTCTTCGGGTCTACTCTACACCTGCAGCTGAAATCATGTGGCCCAAAAATGCAACCTTTCGAAGCCAAAACTCTCACTTCTTTAGCTTAGCATGCAATTTTTTCTTTCGTAGAAACTGTAGCACTATCCTCAAATTCTCCTCATACTTCGCATCACTCTGAGAGTAAATTAGAATATCATCGATGAATACAACCACAAATCTATCCCAGTACGGCTTGAACACTCTGTTCATCAGATCCATGAACGCAGCGAGAGTATTTGCCAATCCAAACAACATGACTATAAACTCATAATGCATGTACTGGTCCTGAACATCGTCTTAGGTATGTTCTCGGTCTTCACTTTCAATTGGTGGTAACCAGACTGGAGATCAATCTTCGACAAGACACAAGATCCTTGCAGCTGATCGAACAGATCATCAATGCAGGCAAAGGATACTTATTCTTAATGGTCACTTTATTCAATTCCCTGTACTCAACACAAAGCCCCAGTGAACCATCTTTTTTCTTCACGAATAACACCGGCGCTCCCCAAGGCGATACATTAGGTCTCACAAACCCCTTCTCCATCAAATCCTGAAGCTATGCCTTTAGTTCTCTCAGCTCAGCCAGTGCCATCTTGTAGGGTGCTTTTAAGATTGGCACAAATCTAGAGACCACGTCAATCACAAACTCAACCTTCCTATTCGGCGGCATACTCGTCAACTCGGAGGGAGAACACATCTGGAAACTCTCAGACTATAGGGATATTATCGAGCCTCGGCGTCGCTGTAGGCACCTCTACTACCGTCGCCAAAAACGACTACACATCAACGACTCATCATCTGCCTCGCCCTCGATGTGAAGATCATCGTAGTGAAAAGAGTACTCCTGCAGCCCCCATGGACAAACTCCTCCTGTCCTGGCTCGTGGAAAGTCACTGTCCTTAGTCTACAATCAATCGTCGCGAAGTGCCGCACCAGCAAATCAATCCCGAGCACTACATCAAAATTCTGTAACTGCCTCAAGACCAACAAGTCTGCAGGCATGATCTACGGTCCCAACTGCACTGGACATGATGAACAACACTCTTCCACATGCAATACATGATCTGGTATCTGAACCTCTTGTACATGCGATAGCGGCCCTATCTCTAGTCCATGCAGTAATACAAATGCTCGGCTAATGAATGAATGAATGTGATGCACCAGTATCAAATAATGCAAAACTCTAATGTCATTAATTAAAATGATACCCATCACCACATTGTCTGGTGCTGCGGAATCCTCAACGTGGGCTGCATAAACAAGGCGCTATGCACCTGCTGTCGTCGCTTTTCTGGGCATGGAGCCGAAGCTCGATATACATGAGAATATGCCGATGGAGCCCCTGACATCTGACGGGGGGAAAAAGAAGTTGATGTCGTCAATGGTGCTGGTGATGCTGCTAGGGGACATGACGACTGCATATGTCCTGACTGTCCATATCAGGAACATCGCCCCTCCCGCTGCTCGCATACCAGCGGCCTATGTGGTCCTCCACAATAACACACCTGTCTTGTTGCCTCTGCTGCTGCTGTCTTTGGGATCCATCAGACCTCTACCTCGTGGAGGATCCACGATCCTGAGAGCAAGATCATGGAGGCCTCAGCGATCCCTTAGCACTAGTCTATCCCCCGTCGTCTGATGCTGGGCACTTCCTGTCCTGATCCCGCTCTAACACTGTAGCTCGTTCCCTCATCACAGTGGCACCATGCTCCACCTAAAGAGCCCGATCCGTCACCTCGTCCAGAGTCTGTAAATGTTGTGCCTGAACCAAAGAGTAGATCTCTAGCAGCAGCCCTCGCTCAAACAAATATACCTTGTGTGCCTCGTCCCTCACAGTGAACGACACACAATTCAGTAGACGACTAAACTCCCTGGCATACTTTTAGACCATCCCGTCACCCTGCTGTAGGTTCTTCAAGTCATTCTCAAGTTTGCTTTACACTGTTCGAAAAATAGTTCCCAAACAGCTACCAACGAAACTCTGCCCACGACATTTGTAGCATAGTCTGCGATCGAGTCGACCTGAGTCTTTTCCACCATGCCTGCACGTACCACTCCAAACAGTGGACCGCCAGGTGTACGTGATCACTCTCAGGGATGAAGAGTCCTCAAACAATTTCTCCATAGCTCCCACCTAAGCCTTCACTATCCACGGCTCGGTGCTCTGGCCTGCAAACCTCGGCGGATCAAATCTATGGAACTACCAACCTTGCCTTGATCCGCTCCTGCTCGACTGCTAATAACTGACCACCCGTCCTCGATGTCTCCACACTGGGCATCGGTACTGTTGGAACTGTCATCGTCAGAGTTGTCATCGTCGGAGGAGCATCTGCTGGTGTAGTCGGCGATGGCGCCTGAGGCTCGAAGGCTCGTGGTGCAGTACCGGGCTGTTGCGCCCCATCTCGCACATCCTCTGCAAAAGCACTTTCTGCTGCCGGATAGCCGTGGCCAAACTAGCCAACTGCCCCTACAAGTCCTACGGCTCACTCGGCCCTCCCTGCCCCGGCTTCGCGGGTGGTGCGGGTGTAGCCCGCGTCGGTGGTCGACCTCTGCGCGGCATCATAATCACCTGCAACGAAACATACGCTAGTTACATACTAAAGCACAACACTCGACCCAATCAAGTGAAAGTCTAAAAGGACTCCTCTTTTTTCCCGTGTTATTATGTCATCTACAGCCGACATAATCATCTAGCAAGTTAAGACACATCTCCTTCGATCACTCCTCACTCTCCCTGAAGAGTTAACAAACAAATCAATCGCCGACTTTCGCAGCAAGTCATGTCTCTCAAGTCTTGCCTTCTTAGGGTTTTCCAAAAGTTTAAGGTTTTCCAAGTCCAGAAGACCTATTCCTAGGCTCTGATACCAACTTAATCTATAACGTCTTGGGTTGCAGTGGAAATCGGGCTTGCCAACAGATTCACCGCATACACAGGAAGCCTCATGCACACGAAGTGTCTAAAGTAGTTGTAAACAACCCTAGAGGCTTCAACTAGCAGATATCAGAGCTGAATATAAAAGCTACTCATAAATGAAGCCATATTGTACATACATCACATCTAAAATACATCTGCATCTCTCAAAATTGCAAATAAAATATACAATAAATTAGCCTCGCCAATCCCAGTATGTACAATATGTTATCCCGAAAATCAGCCTCTATCGGATCCTCTACTAGCTCGCTCGACTCGGGAAGGAGATGCTATCTAACCCGCGATCCCCTTACCTCGGTCGGAAGCAGCAACATGCACGGAGGATTCTGAAAGAAAAAAAGCAACAATAGAGGGCGTGAGAACTACTATACAAGTAATCCCAAGTGATTACTATCACCAACAACAACGACCTACCTATTAGGTCTACTAGAGGCATAAAGTAAAGATGATCTACTGTACAATAGGATATAAGTAAAAGCTGGAATGAAACTCTACAGGTACTATACTACATATGCTCGAGGTAAAACTGGTAAATGGATATGTAAGCATCAACTAACTACTAGGTGCTCACAATCAAAACCGAATCTCACTGACCGACTCGAGGGTCCGGTCAAGCCTGCGTCTACGTATAACCAGACTCCGGAGCGGCACTCGAGGGGCGTGACCCCACCGAAT
The DNA here is from genome assembly GCA_016920855.1 of Puya raimondii. Lineage (NCBI taxonomy): Eukaryota > Viridiplantae > Streptophyta > Magnoliopsida > Poales > Bromeliaceae > Puya > Puya raimondii. The sequence continues at coordinate 27,695,141 of JABWPP010000050.1, forward strand.
ACACAATGTGTATCTCCATCAAGCTCAAAGGCTCATGCAGGCTGTAGTAAATGCAAATGATCAACCAGATCATAAACTCACTATCCACGTGCCCTCGGCAAAATCCAAAGTGTAATCCAACAATCTGGAACCGCCGTATCACCCACGGCAATAATCAGCCTATACACAGTCCACAAACTAAAATCACTCCAAAATCGGGGTATGCAACTACTCTACACTATCTCGATCCCTACCCCTAACCAGCTATAATATAAGAGAGTAATGTCACACAGCTAGACATAAAAACTGTAGAGTGTAAGTGTAGGAATAGTCATGCACTAATGTCCAATATCATACTTTCCACACATCTGATTGTACATGTATACTAAACATAGTTGTAACATCATGTCAACATGGATACACCTCTATTATCAACATGTTGGTCACTACAAGCATAGAAATAAAGATAAAACATCATGCTAACATGGATTCTAGGATGCTACTAATCAATGTGCAGGAAAATATAGATGTTGAAGGAACTCCGTTGTTTTTGATAAATTAAAACCCACCTCGGTTTGCAAAATCGACAACGGAACGAAGCAAAACTCTAGGAGCACCTCCCTACAGCTCCAAATTTCTAGGAAGCGTCAAGAACCTAAAAATTTCAACGACAAATCTGCTAGAAAAATCAGAACAAAAAATCTAACAAAAATCCAATTCAACCCTGAAAATCTAATTAAACTCCAAATTCATTTCAACCAACCTCAATTCCAGCTAGGAGAAGTTATAACAACAATAGCTCCTGTTGTCACGCCCCGAGACCGCCTCTTTGGTCGGATTCGGGCGCGCCAACAGACCGCCGAACGGACAGAGTTTTCCCTGTACGTCCAAGGCGTCGCAATCAATACAATTCACGAGGTTCCAAACAGGAACAGAATTCATACACAGATTGCATAAGGAAGTATCGAAAACGTAAAACAACTACGCTATTACAAGCATTCATTTGCATTCACATTACATTTACATTTTCTGCCTTTTTTATCCAAATACAATCAATTAGTTACATTTTGTTCATTCTTTTCTTTTCAATACCCCTAACCTATGCTGACCCCGGGGTACATCTATCTCTGGTCACAAATGGTAGGGCGCTATCTATCGAGCTACGCCCTTTCCTCGCGCCGCCGCGCCGCTCACGTGTGGACCTGAAAAATAGTGGGATGAGAACTATATACATAGTTCCCAGTGGGTACGACCACCCAAGGGAAGAGCTCGACCCATCAGGTCCAAAGGAGGCAACATAAGCAGGTTAGTCCAATATATATAAACATATATCATGTGCAAGTAATAAAATCATCCATGCTTATGCCTCAACTAAATGCAATATGAAATCCATGCAAGTAGATCTATCATTTCTACCTTCTATTTCACTATCCACTTTTATATGCAATTCTCTCCTAAGGTTTTACTTACCTTAGCCAAGGTCAAACCCGACTCACTCTTGAGTCAATTATCCGCAGCTTACCGCCTTACTTGACTTAGCCACCTGGCGGCGAAATCGTCGCACACGCCAACAATGGCTCAAGTCACTAGGTGGCGTAATCCTTTACCTGACTTAGCCACCTGGCGGCGAAATCGTCGCACACGCCAACAATGGCTCAAGTCACTGGGCGGCGAAATCGTCGCACACACCCCGGGTATCCAGCCTACGGCGGCGAAATCGTCGCACACGCCTGAGCTGATACCAAAACCCATCAAGATCACTAGATGTGCACATCTCTCCATTTCCAAGTCAACCTTTCTAGGTTCATAGTCACATGTCCAAGTGGTCATCCTACCACTATGCTTTCCAACCTATGTTCAATAACACTAGATTCCATGACATTTCATCTCAAGTGGTCTACCTACCACTATGTTATTCCACCTAGGTTTACCCACCCTAGGTTCATCACCTGATCCAACCTATGTTTAATAACACTAGGTTTAATACCATCACATTCCAACCTATGTTCAATGACACTAGGTTTACTACCATCACATTCCAACCTATGTTCAATGACACTAGGTTTACTACCATCACATTCCAACCTATGTTCAATGACACTAGGTTCAATGTCCAATCATGTTATTCGTTATCCTAGTTGTCCACACCTAGGATTCATAACATCTAGCACTTGTATCCAACTTGTCGAGTTCTCTAATCTTCCTAGAGTTCATCGACCCTATGTTCACATCCACACCTAGGCATACACACACATATATACATATACGCTCATATGTCACCATTTGCCTAGCGTTATACGTCCAATGGTAGATAATTTATCCTAAGTAGCATATAACCTATGCCTACTCATTTACCCAATTAGTCTACCATTACATGCATCAATAAGATAACATTAAACTTTACTCTTTGGCATGGAAGTGACCTAATCACTTCGGTAAGCACAACCCACCTTACGCTCTTCCGATTGCTTGTAGACACTTGCAATCGGGCTCTTTTCCTCGGCTTCAAGCTTGATCTTCAAGCTCCTAGCCCTAACACACATAGGATTCGTTAATCCGAGTCGAACTCAAAACAATTTCGTTTCTTGCAGTTCGACGAAATTGAGTTGTCCCGCGTGTTTCGCTAACCTCTAATTAGGGTTCTACGGGTTTAAACCATTCTTTAAACCCTCGAAATCCAAAACCCTCTTTTACACAAGGGTTTTCCGATTTCTTCAAGAAGACTTCGCAATTTGCGGCGAATACTTGATTAAACTAGCATAGAATCCTCTAGGGAACTCAAGAACCTCAAGTTTGAAGGATTTAGCAAAATTCTAAACCCTAAACCTCAAAATCTCACCTTGGGTCGCAAGCTCATCAAGCCTCAAAGCGCGCACGAGCACGATTCACCGTCCTCTACGCATTCCTGAGATCAATCTCCACCAAATCCCAAGTTTTTTTTGGGAGAGATCAAGAGAGGGGAAGAAAGGAGATTGTGAGGAGAGGGAGAGCTTCTCTCTCTCTTACCATGCGTGTGTGTGTGTGTTCAGCTGAGGGAGAAGAGGAAATAGGTGGCTAAATTCGTAGGAACCCCCTGCACCTATTGGAAATTATAGTTTCAGTTCAGTTCAGAATCTGATACTTTTCGCCGGAGTCCTTCTGAATATTCGTTTGCGCTCAAATTTGACAGTCATGCTCAGTTTAAGTTAATCAGAAGAACTGATCATCACTACTCAGTTTCGGACCATTTTTCGGTCACCGAAAGCTCTACCGACTAAAATCTCTAGCAGATTGCTGTTATATTTTATCTTCACTTTTCGGGTGTCGGAATGACATGAAACTTTTAATCTAGCTTCAGAAAAATAATTCTGACATATCCTCAAATTTTTATAATTTTCTGACACTATGAATTTTCTGCTAAAAAAATCAGTCTCTTTCCTTACAGAAAATTTCAAATTTTCTGTTTTCATTTCAATTTCTGCACAATTCATTTTCGACTTGTATTTTACTTCTTTAAATCCAATAAAAATAGTATCTCACACTATTTTTATTTTCGCTTACTTTTATATTAAAAATCTGGTACACTACATTCCTCCCTCCTTAAAAGGAGTTTCGTCCGCGAAACTAAGATCACACCTCAATCTATTTACCAAATAGTTGAGGGCATCATTCCATCATCGCATCTTCCCAGTCCGGGCAGCTTCACAAAGCCTATCACCTAGGGACACGCGAGTCCACGGCTCCTCTGCACGAGCAAGGATGCGAACCGTGATTCTTCGCACGTCATATGCTCGCGTAGCTCAAACGGCTTACCACGAACCTCAATCCATGCAAAAGGGCCCAAATGCCCCAATTTCAGGCATTCTACATAGCTCGAGTCAGGATCCTATTGCTGGGTCCGGATTCTTGCTCTTTCCCAGTCTCGCATAGTAACCCGAAAGTCCGGATCCCACTCCCGGGTTCGGAACCCGAGAGCATTTCAGCTCCAGTGCGACTTCTTCAAAAATTTCAAATTTTGGTTTGTGGGTCTTTAACTCACACCCACACATTCCGAAATTCTCGGAACTCAATCCCACACTAGCCATCATCGGCTTCTCCTTAACTTCATCCAATTTGGTAAAGTTCGGTATAGCGCACTGAAGTTCGGTGTACTACATTTTTGTAGCTATATCCACACTCTTGCACTTAGCAGGCCAGGTATCTTTGCCACTCGAGAGTCTACGCTATTACGAGCGACTCTCCTCCAAGTTCATAGTTCCATTGTGGAACTCATATTGGTCTGATCACCGGCATTGCCTAAGAGCAATATCACTGGTGCCTTGACCTATCACAAGTGGGCTTATCACTTATGAATTTCCAGCCACAAATCAAGATGGCACATTTGGCACATCCTCAAATTCCTATATGGCCTCTACCTTTCCAAGGCCTCATAAGGAGCACGTTGCTTGCTTTCATCTACCACTGGTCAACACCACGTCGTTCTCACGACGAGCTCACACGAACACTTTGTTCGTGAACTAGATTCCATCTCATCGATACCGTCAGACTCGGCGGTTGGCGACTTAGCCTCAAGACGAACGGTATGACCGAGCCTTCGCTCCTTAAGTCACTACCCTCGATACTCAATACACGAGTGATGCTCTCACCGCAAGAGCTTCCAACTAAACAGCTTATTTCTGTCTATCACGGATGGTCCTTAGACCAACATCCGCGTAGGCCTATCGCCTAAATTGACGTCTTAACATCGCGTAACGTCTCTCGCTCGCAAGCGCAGACCCAATCGTCACTCGGCGGAGTCCCCACTTGAGACTTCGCACACATACTCCAACCAGGAGTAACCAAGACGCCAAACCTCTACAAATCCTAGAGTTGGGTCTCAATCACACTCTCAGAGTTCTATCAATTACACGGTCACACATGTGGTATTCCACGTTCTTGGGTCATAGCTCGGACCACCGTCCCGACCACAAATCTCTGCCCCACCCTCAGGTCTCGGGCCGCTGTCTCACACAGCTGACTGCGCCTGTCCATATGGCCCCAGGCTCTACAATCCACACATGGTCCGGGCACGGGTCGTCCCCAAGCGATACCCAACACCGTCGCTACACACGACTAAAATGCTCTACTGAGCAACTCAAACCTCTATAGGCTCCTAAGCACCTAGTGCGAGTCACCAGCCCTGCGAGCGGTCCATGGCCCGCTTCACACTTAGCCAACGCTCAAGTGCTACTGCCAACAAACCCTCTCGGCTGAACGAAACCTGCGCTCTACTAATATGATAACCAGAGCGTTCTACGCTTCTATGCTTTTCCGTGCTAACCGCATGCACTAAGCTACTAGCTCAAACTCACTCGCCTTGTGAGTACACTACCCACCTCAATTTGAGGTACTACAAAGCTTACTCGCCTAATCTTGGCGATTACCTTACTAACTCCGCAACAGTGATTCCACTTTCACTGTTCGGTCGCTGGAACGACATCTAGAGCTCTCGGACTACTATAACGTCCTCGAGCGCCATGACTCGGCTCTCGCAAGTGGCTATACCCATTGCCTCAACTTCGCGAGTCAGTCCACCATTTTCATCCCTACCTGCTCCAGCAGGCGGATACGTGCTTCTATGACATTCGCATGCCCGTATAACGGCAATTGACCACATGATAATGCATGCAATGCTTTAGCGTCAAATATGCCTTGCGCATGATTGCACAATTAAATCATACCTGCCATGATGTCGCCGGCAGCAGTAGGCTCCTCAGCCTATATCGCCTATCCATGGCCACTCGGCGCCCGACGTGAACCCTCAGGTTGTCCTGACACCGGCTCACGCTCCCTAGACCTTGCCGCAGGTGGCACACCCGCGAGCCGTCTCGGAGCGGAAAAGGCCGTCGCAAGTGTTAGGGTCCGGCTATCCACCTGTGGGCACTCATCCCGTGTATGGCCCGGTTGCCCACACCTGCAACACTTGCCCTCTCGCAGTTCACACTGTTGTGGGTGATGAGGGCCTCCACAACTGATACAGCTCACTGAGGACCGAGTACGGTAGGTCCCTGGGGCACGTGATCGCGAGTGCGAACGCGTTGGAGCTTGTCTGGAACTTGATTGACCACCAGATCCACTCGATGGTCGTCTTTCCTCCTTTTCCTCGCCATAGGCCTCGCGCTCCTCCCGCGTGATGACCATACCTTGTTCCACCCACAAGGCTCGATCCAACACCTCAGCAAAGGTCTGCAATTTGAAAGGATGCACAACCTCAAAAATTTCTGGCCGAAGTCCCCGCTCGAAGCAGTCGGCTTTGTCTTTGTCATCCCGCACCACGTATGGGATACAATTCACAATGCGAGAGAATTCCCGTTCATATTCCCTCACCGAGCGGTCACCTTGCTTCAGCTTCCTGAACCTTTCTTGAAGCTTTCTCTTTTCACTATCGGGGAAATAGGCAGAAAACACCAATCCCCGAAACTCTTCCCAAGTCACAGGAGGGAGACTGGAAGATCGGTCTCGCTTGACCCCCTTCCACCACGCCTTTGCCGACCCTTGCAAGCAGTGTGCGGCAAAATGCACCTTGTCCCGCTCCAAGGTGTACAAGTCCTCAAATAGGGACTCCATAGAATCGATCCACGTTTCTACGGTCCACGGGTCCATTTCTTCCCCGTTGAAGGTAGGCGGATTGAATCCCTTGAACGTCATGAGGGCAGCTAAAGCCCGCTCCCTCTCCGCTTCCAATTCCGCAGAATCAGGAGCCCAGGCACTAGCATCTACTTGCGAGGTACCCGCTGCGGCTCCTGATGGTACACGACGTGCTATTTGCTCCACGGTTTCATGGAGTCTCTTGATCTGCTCCTCCTGGCGCACGGCAGCCTCTTGCTGTCGCTGTGCCATCTCAGCTTGTTGTTGCACCACTCCAACGAGTGTGGCCAACTGTTCACGAAGCTCCGGGTCTCCACTTGCCCCAGATTGCACCGGGACCACACTAGGTCCATCGCGCGTTGATCTCGTCGGAGATCGCCCACGTGACGCCATCGTATCCTGAAACACGACAACTTTCGTCAAAATCCTCGACTTTCTAGGTCAAATACAATAGTTTACACAATCACGGACTCAAATCAGGCGAAAGTCACACAAGGGCGCCTATTCTCATCACTCGGTTTCATGTTGTCGGCCGCCAACATGAACACCCTCGGCTGAGAATAAATCACACCTTGAATCTACCTCCAACATTCTTTTTAGAGGCATACAACACACGACCCAATCGATTCACCTTTCGCCACAAGTCACAAGTTCTCGTCTCTCACGAGCTTAGGTCCTTATGGTTTACCTTCCTAGGGTCTCCTAGGTCCACCTAGACCATTTCTACGCTCTGATACCACTTTATCTGTCACGCCCCGAGACCGCCTCTTTGGTCGGATTCGGGCGCGCCAACAGACCGCCGAACGGACAGAGTTTTCCCTGTACGTCCAAGGCGTCGCAATCAATACAATTCACGAGGTTCCAAACAGGAACAGAATTCATACACAGATTGCATAAGGAAGTATCGAAAACGTAAAACAACTACGCTATTACAAGCATTCATTTGCATTCACATTACATTTACATTTTCTGCCTTTTTTATCCAAATACAATCAATTAGTTACATTTTGTTCATTCTTTTCTTTTCAATACCCCTAACCTATGCTGACCCCGGGGTACATCTATCTCTGGTCACAAATGGTAGGGCGCTATCTATCGAGCTACGCCCTTTCCTCGCGCCGCCGCGCCGCTCACGTGTGGACCTGAAAAATAGTGGGATGAGAACTATATACATAGTTCCCAGTGGGTACGACCACCCAAGGGAAGAGCTCGACCCATCAGGTCCAAAGGAGGCAACATAAGCAGGTTAGTCCAATATATATAAACATATATCATGTGCAAGTAATAAAATCATCCATGCTTATGCCTCAACTAAATGCAATATGAAATCCATGCAAGTAGATCTATCATTTCTACCTTCTATTTCACTATCCACTTTTATATGCAATTCTCTCCTAAGGTTTTACTTATCTTAGCCAAGGTCAAACCCGACTCACTCTTGAGTCAATTATCCGCAGCTTACCGCCTTACTTGACTTAGCCACCTGGCGGCGAAATCGTCGCACACGCCAACAATGGCTCAAGTCACTAGGTGGCGTAATCCTTTACCTGACTTAGCCACCTGGCGGCGAAATCGTCGCACACGCCAACAATGGCTCAAGTCACTGGGCGGCGAAATCGTCGCACACACCCCGGGTATCCAGCCTACGGCGGCGAAATCGTCGCACACGCCTGAGCTGATACCAAAACCCATCAAGATCACTAGATGTGCACATCTCTCCATTTCCAAGTCAACCTTTCTAGGTTCATAGTCACATGTCCAAGTGGTCATCCTACCACTATGCTTTCCAACCTATGTTCAATAACACTAGATTCCATGACATTTCATCTCAAGTGGTCTACCTACCACTATGTTATTCCACCTAGGTTTACCCACCCTAGGTTCATCACCTGATCCAACCTATGTTTAATAACACTAGGTTTAATACCATCACATTCCAACCTATGTTCAATGACACTAGGTTTACTACCATCACATTCCAACCTATGTTCAATGACACTAGGTTTACTACCATCACATTCCAACCTATGTTCAATGACACTAGGTTCAATGTCCAATCATGTTATTCGTTATCCTAGTTGTCCACACCTAGGATTCATAACATCTAGCACTTGTATCCAACTTGTCGAGTTCTCTAATCTTCCTAGAGTTCATCGACCCTATGTTCACATCCACACCTAGGCATACACACACATATATACATATACGCTCATATGTCACCATTTGCCTAGCGTTATACGTCCAATGGTAGATAATTTATCCTAAGTAGCATATAACCTATGCCTACTCATTTACCCAATTAGTCTACCATTACATGCATCAATAAGATAACATTAAACTTTACTCTTTGGCATGGAAGTGACCTAATCACTTCGGTAAGCACAACCCACCTTACGCTCTTCCGATTGCTTGTAGACACTTGCAATCGGGCTCTTTTCCTCGGCTTCAAGCTTGATCTTCAAGCTCCTAGCCCTAACACACATAGGATTCGTTAATCCGAGTCGAACTCAAAACAATTTCGTTTCTTGCAGTTCGACGAAATTGAGTTGTCCCGCGTGTTTCGCTAACCTCTAATTAGGGTTCTACGGGTTTAAACCATTCTTTAAACCCTCGAAATCCAAAACCCTCTTTTACACAAGGGTTTTCCGATTTCTTCAAGAAGACTTCGCAATTTGCGGCGAATACTTGATTAAACTAGCATAGAATCCTCTAGGGAACTCAAGAACCTCAAGTTTGAAGGATTTAGCAAAATTCTAAACCCTAAACCTCAAAATCTCACCTTGGGTCGCAAGCTCATCAAGCCTCAAAGCGCGCACGAGCACGATTCACCGTCCTCTACGCATTCCTGAGATCAATCTCCACCAAATCCCAAGTTTTTTTTGGGAGAGATCAAGAGAGGGGAAGAAAGGAGATTGTGAGGAGAGGGAGAGCTTCTCTCTCTCTTACCATGCGTGTGTGTGTGTGTTCAGCTGAGGGAGAAGAGGAAATAGGTGGCTAAATTCGTAGGAACCCCCCCCTGCACCTATTGGAAATTATAGTTTCAGTTCAGTTCAGAATCTGATACTTTTCGCCGGAGTCCTTCTGAATATTCGTTTGCGCTCAAATTTGACAGTCATGCTCAGTTTAAGTTAATCAGAAGAACTGATCATCACTACTCAGTTTCGGACCATTTTTTGGTCACCGAAAGCTCTACCGACTAAAATCTCTAGCAGATTGCTGTTATATTTTATCTTCACTTTTCGGGTGTCGGAATGACATGAAACTTTTAATCTAGCTTCAGAAAAATAATTCTGACATATCCTCAAATTTTTATAATTTTCTGACACTATGAATTTTCTGCTAAAAAAATCAGTCTCTTTCCTTACAGAAAATTTCAAATTTTCTGTTTTCATTTCAATTTCTGCACAATTCATTTTCGACTTGTATTTTACTTCTTTAAATCCAATAAAAATAGTATATCACACTATTTTTATTTTCGCTTACTTTTATATTAAAAATCTGGTACACTACACCTGTACTCTCCTCAACCATGAATTGCAGCCAATACGTCAGCCCAAAACTCTGTTGCGATCAATTGTGCGAGCTCTGACTGCTATTGCTAATGTGACTGCTGCTGGAGCTCTTCAACCAGCAGGGAATGAGAAGGAGAAGGAGAAGAAGAAGAGGAAAAGGGAGAAGAATTGGTCTCTGAAGTATAGAATAGGAAAAAAGGATCACATGTCATGCCCACTACATATTTATAGGAGAAATAAAATTATAAAGGAGCCCTCAAGAAAACACAAAATTATCTTCAGCTGCCAAAACGAGCCATTTCGGATGCTCGAATTGTCCTTTCGGGCGCCCAGATCCACCGTGCACCATCCGAAATGCTGAATCACTAACTAGGAACACATTTGCCATCGGCACAATCTGAAATGCAACTAGCATATCCGGAACCGTCGTATCAGTCATTAACCACGAATATTTAGGCATACACATAGTCTAATGACTAGGACCGCATTCTTATATTTGGGATAATTACCTATATACCCCTCAAAACTTCTGAAATATCTGATATACCCCAATATTTTTTTTGTTTCAAATATACCCCTCATATATTTCTCCGTTATTCAAAAATACACTCGCTGTTAGTACTCGTTAGGTCATCTCGGGTTAAACCGAGTTAAATTTGTACCAAAGTTAAAAATAAGTCAAAATACCTCTTTTGCCCTTGACTTAAGAGCGAATAAGAAAAGTTAATAACGGTAGAATGGTATATTTGAAAGGAAAGTTTGCCCCTGACTTAATGGCAAATAAGAAAAAGTTGGTGACAGTAAAAGGGTATGTTTGAAAGGGCAAATAGTAATTTCACAGAAATAACGGTTGTTCTTAACAGTTCACTAGAAGAATCTAACTCTAGGGGTAAATTTGAAAGAACTTGGAACATTAAAAGAATATTTTTAATATTAGCCTTCAAAGAGGGGTTAATAAGAAAGTCGGAAAGCTTGCAGGGGTATGTAAGCAATTGCCCCTTTATATTTTATATTCAATTACTACCTATGTATTATGGGTATTTCTATAAACTTTACATGTTCATATTGGATACACTTGTATTTGTGTCCCACGCGGACATGGCGTGGACAAACGTCTGACACGGATCAATAATGCATTTTATTATTTTACTTTTTTATGCATATATAAAATTAGACAATAAATATTTTGTTTTTTTGATCATATAAATTCTTTTTGGACGATATAAATAAAATTATGTATGGTGGAGATTTTTTTTATATTAAAATATATGAATTATATACGATGGAGAATTTTTTTAAATATATGAATCATCAGTTTATTAATTTTTATTCGTATAAAAATTATAATAATAGTTTAGTAAACTTAATATTTTATATATAATAAATATATATAATTATATGGCCTTTTTGCATAAAAAATCCACTAGTTTGAGCTTTTGCAAAATTGGGTCGCTTTTTTCGATTTTGCAGATTCGGTCCAAATTTTCAGTAAACTGACCAAAATGCCCTTATTACTTTTTCTCTCTCCTCTTTTTTTTTCTCTCGTTCCTTTTTTTTTCATTTCCAAAGAAAGCAGCGGAGGCGGAGGCGGAGGCGGAGGCGGAAACGGCGTGCCTTGCCTCTGCCCCTCACGCCCTCGCCCTCGCCCTCGCCCGCGCACCCCCCGCCATCCTCGCCTCCGACCCCGCCGAGGTCGCGCCGCGACTCTTCTTTTTATTTCTCTCCGACCCTCCACCGCCTCCGCAGCCCACCACCGCCGCCGGTGACGAAGAGGAAGTGCTTTTCGGGGACGAGAAGCACACCGGCGAGAGGGGGGAGAAAACTCCAGCGAGGGCGGTAGCTACGATAGAGGGCAAGGGAGAGATCGTGACTAAAAAAAATTATAAAGAAAAAAATAAAAATAAAAAAATATTCTTTTTCCTATAGAAAAGATCAAAAATCATATAAGAAGGAAGAAGATGATGAAATTGTACTGTTAAAATAATGTTACACTGTTTTAAAAAAAATATGCACTATTTTAAATAAACGTTGCACTCTTTGAGACAGAAATTACACTCTTTATGATGAAGTTGCACTATTTAGGTAGAATTTACACCATTTCTTTTTTCTTCTTCTTCCTCCAATTTACACTATTTTTTTTTCGGGTTGAACAAGGCGTCCTCCATGGCGCCGCCGCCGCAGCAGCAGTCGCCGCAGTGGGGGACGATCCCGCCGCCGCAGCCGATGTGGAACCAGCAGCCCTCGCAGATCCCGCCGCCGCTGCCGCAGACCCAACCGCACCCCTACTACGGCGGATCTGCCGCCGCCCCATGCGGCCACCGCCGATGAGATGCGGACGCTGTGGATCAGGCACTTGCAGTACTGGATGGGCGAGAACTACGTCTTCGGCTGCTTCGCTCAAACCGGAGAAGTAAGAGCTAATCGCATGCTTAATTACGATCGATGTATAGTTCTGTTTCTTTTTTGAGTCTTTATAGATCTTGATTTTAGGGTTACTTGTTTCAATTTTTGGTGTAGATGAGCTGATAATTGTAAATCTAAACCCTAACCTTAGGTTCTATACATTATCGAACTTTAGATGAGCTGATAATTTTTTTTCCGTCTTTCCTATTCCCATGCCTAGTTACCTAGCCACCCGCGCCGCTGCCGCCACACGCGCTGCTGCCGCGGCCGGCGCCGTTGCCGTTGCCGCCGCCGCATCCCTCCTTCTCCGCTCCCCCGCACCGGCGCCGTTGCCGTTGCCGTTGCCGTTGCCGCCGCCGCATCCCACCTTCTCCGCTTACCTTCTTCTTTCTGCAAATAGTGTAAATTGGAGGAAGAAGAAGAAAAAAGAAATGGTGTAAATTCCACCTAAATAGTGCAACTTTCCGCATCCCACCCCCCGCCCTTCTCGCCTCCGACCCCGCCGAGGCCGCGCCGTGACTCTTTTTTTTTTTCTCTCCGACCCTCCTCCACCGCCTCCGCAGCCAACCAGCGCTGCCGGCGACGAAGAGGAAGTAATTCTCGGGGACGGGAAGCACACCGGCGAGAGGGGGGAGAAAACTTCGGCGAGGGCGGTGGCTGCGATTGAGGGCAAGGGAGAGATCGTGACCAAAAAAAATTATAAAGAAAAAAATAAAAAAAATAAAAATTTTCCTATAGGAAAGATCAAAAATCATATAAGAAGGAAGAAGATGATGAAATTGCACTGTTAAAATAATGTTACACTATTTTAAAAAAAATTGCACTATTTTAAATAAACGTTGCACTCTTTGAGACAGAAATTACACTCTTTGGAATCAGATTTACACTCTTTAGGATGAAGTTGCACTATTTAGGTGGAATTTACACCATTTCTTTTTTCTTCTTCTTCCTCCAATTTACACTATTATTTTTTAGGGTTGAACCAGGCGTCCTCCATGGCGCCGCTGCCGCAGCAGCAGCCGCCGCAGTGGGGGACGATCCCGCCGCCGCAGCCGATGTGGAACCAGCAGCCCTCGCAGATCCTGCCGCCGCTACCGCAGACCCAGCCGCACCCTACTACGGCCGAGCCGCCTCCGCCGCGCCGCCCCATGCGGCCACCGCCGATGAGATGCGGACGCTGTGGATCAGGCACTTGCAATACTGGATGGGCGAGAACTACGTCTTCGGCTGCTTCGCTCAAACCGGAGAAGTAAGAGCTAATCACATGCTTAATTACGATCGCTGTATAGTTCTGTTTCTTTTTTGAGTCTTTATAGATCATGATTTTAGGGTTACTTATTTCAATTTTTGGTGTAGATGAGCTGATAATTGTAAATCTAAACCCTAACCTTAGGTTCTATACATTATCGAACTTTAGATGAGCTGATAATTTTTTTTCCGTCTTTCCTATTCCCATGCCTAGTTACCAAGTCACCCGCGCCGCTGCCGCCGCACGCGCTGCTGCCGCGGCCGGCGCCGTTGCCGTTGCCGCCGCCGCATCCCTCCTTCTCCGCTCCCCCGCGTCGGCGCCGTTGCCGTTGCCGCCGCCGCATCCCACCTTCTCCGCTCACCTTCTTTTTCCTGCAAATAGTGTAAATTGGAGGAAGAAGAAGAAAAAAGAAATGGTGTAAATTCCACATAAATAGTGCAACTTTCCGCATCCCACCCCCCGCCCTTCTTGCCTCTGACCCTGCCGAGGCTGCGCCGTGACCCTTTTTTTTTTCTCTCCGACCCTCCTCCACCGCCTCCGCAGCCCACCAGCGCTGCCGGCGACGAAGAGGAAGTGCTTCTCGGGGACGAGAAGCACACCGGCGAGAGGGGGGAGAAAACTCGGGCGAGGGCGGTGGCTGCGATTGAGGCAAGGGAGAGATCGTGACAAAAAAAAATTATAAAGAAAAAAATAAAATTTCCTATAGGAAAGATCAAAAGTCATATAAGAAGGAAGAAGATGATGAAATTGCACTGTTAAAATAATGTTACACTATTTTAGAAAAAATTTGCACTATTTTAAATAAATGTTGCACTCTTTGAGACAGAAATTACACTCTTTGGAATCAGATTTACACTCTTTAGGACGAAGTTGCACTATTTAGGTAGAATTTACACCATTTTTTTTTCTTCTTCTTCCTCCAATTTACACTATTTGGAGGAAGAAGAAGGTGAGCGGAGAAGGTGGGATCCGGCGGCAGCAACGGCGGCGGCGGCGGCGGCGGCGGCTAGGTAACTAGGCATGAGAATAGGAAAGAGGGAAAAAAAATTATTAGCTCATCTAAAGTTCGATAATGTATAGAACCTAAGGTTAGGGTTTAGATTTACAATTATCAGCTCATCTACACCAAAAATTGAAACAAGTAACCCTAAAATCTACATCTATAAAGACTCAAAAAAGAAACAGAACTATACAACGATCGTAATTAAGCATGCAATTAGCTCTTACTTCTCCGATCTGAGCGAAGCAGCCGAAGACGTAGTTCTCGCCCATCCAGTACTGCAAGTGCCCGATCCACAGCGTCCGCATCTCATCGGCAGTGGCCGCATGGGGCGGCGCCGCGGCGGCGTCGGCTCCGCCGCAGTAGGGGTGCGGCTGGGTCTGCGGCAGCGGCAGCGGGATCTGCGAGGGCTGCTGGTTCCACATCGGCTGCGGCGGCGGGATCGTCCTCCATGGAATTTACACTATTTCTTTTTTCTTCTTCTTCCTCCAATTTACACTATTTGGAGGAAGAAGAAGGTGAGCGGAGAAGGTGGGATGTGGCGGCGGCAACGGCAACGGCAACGGCGCCGGCGCGGGGGAGTGGAGAAGGTGGGTTGCGGCGGCGACAGCGACGCGGGTGGGCTAGGTAACTAGGCATGGGAATAGGAAAGAGGGAAAAAAATTATCAGCTCATCTAAAGTTCGATAATGTATAGAACCTAAGGTTAGGGTTTAGATTTACAATTGTCAGCTCATCTACACCAAAAATTGAAACAAGTAACCCTAAAATCTAGATCTATAAAGACTCAAAAAAGAAACAGAACTATAAAACAATCGTAATTAAGCATGTGATTAGCTCTTACTTCTCCGGTCTGAGCGAAGCAGCCGAAGACGTAGTTCTCGCCCATCTAGTACTGCAAGTGCCCGATCCACAGCGTCCGCATCTCATCGACAGTGGCCGCATGGGGCGGCGCCGCGGCGGCGGCTCCGCCGTAGTAAGGGTGCAGCTGGGTCTGCGGCAGCGGCGGCAGGATCTGCGAGGGCTGCTTGTTCCACATCGGATGCGGCGGCGGGATCGTCCCCTACTGCGGCGGCTGCTGCTGCGGCGGCGACGCTATGGAGGATGCCTGGTTCAACCCTAAAAAAAAATAGTGTAAATTGGAGGAAGAAGAAGAAAAAAGAAATGGTGTAAATTCCATATTAATAGTGCAACTTCATCCTAAAGAGTGTAAATCTGATTCCAAAGTGTGTAATTTATGTCTCAAAGAGTGCAACGTTTATTTAAAATAGTGTAAATTTTTTTTAAACAGTGTAACATTATTTTAACAGTGTAATTTCATCATCTTCTTCCTTCTTATATGATTTTTGATCTTTCCTATAGAAATATTTTTTTATAATTTTTTTTTTATAATTTTTTTTTGTCACGATCTCTCCCTTGCCCTCTATCGCAGCCACCGCCCTCGCCGGAGTTTCCCCCCCCCCTCTCGCCGGTGTGCTTCTCGTCCCCGAGAAGCACTTCCTCTTCGTCGCCGGCGGCGATGGTGGGCTGCGGAGGCGGTGGAGGAGGGTCGGAGAGAAAAAAAAAGAGTCGCGGCGCGGCCTCGGTGGGGTCGGACGCGAGGAGGGCGGGGGTGCGCGGGCGAGGGCGAGGGCGTGAGGGGCAGAGGCGAGGCACACCGTTTCCGCCTCCGCCTCCGCCTCCGCCGCCTTCTTCGGAAAGGAAAAAAAAAGGAACGAGAGAAAAAAAAGAGGAGAGAGAAAAATAATAAGGGTATTTTGGTCAGTTTACTGAAAATCCGGACTGAATCGGTAAAATCGAAAAAAGCGACCCAATTTTGCAAAAGCCCAAAATTAGTAAATTTTTTATGCAAAAAGGCCTAATTATATTAATAATATTATATTTTATTATTAATGTTCATATTGTTTGCGTGTTCTAACCTTTTGAGAGCTATCAAGTTGCAGTGTTGGGATCATATGGTGTCTCTTGATGTGACGCTTAGATTACTACGTCATTATCTAATAAGTAGGTTTCCGCCTCCACCTCCGCCTCCGCCTCCGCCTCCGCCTCCGCCTCCGCCTCCGCCGCTTTCTTCGGAAAGGGAAAAAAAAAGGAACGAGAGAAAAAAAAAAGGAGAGAGAAAAAATAATAAGGATATTTTGGTCAGTTTACTGAAAATCCGGACTGAATTTGTAAAATCGAAAAAAACGACCCAATTTTACAAAAGCCTGAATTTTTTATGCAAAAAGACCTAATTATATTAATAATATTATATTTTATTATTAATGTTTATATTGTTTGCCTGTTCTAACCTTTTGAGAGCTATCAAGTTGCAGTACATCATATGGTGTCTCTTGATGGTCGCTTAGATTACTACGTCATTTTCTAATAAGTAGGTAGTGTGGCCGGAATCAATAAGACAGACAGCTGGAGTAATGTAACCGTTGACACTTTTAAACCTACCATTATATATTTATCTACGTGAAACGATATTCATGAATTAGGCATGTAAACAACTATTTTTTTCCATTTTTCAAACAAGAAAGTGCTTCAGAAGCAATGAAGTTCAAGAAGGATGCAGCAAGGTAGGGGGATCCGAGAAGCGTCCGTTTGGAGATAACCATTAACGCAAACGGCGGCGACGGCATCATCAGCTGCCCTTACCGCCCAAGCGTGTTCGAGCCGCAGCAGGAACTGTACGATCCGACGCCCCGCCGCCGCGTGGACTGCAACTTCCGGGCCCCCGAGAAGAATCTCACCCTCTTCGCCCTCAGGATTGCGGTGCTCGAGAAGGCGGCCAGCAGCCTTGGCACCCTCGCGTTCATCTGGGCCACCGTCGTCCTCCTCGGCGGCTTCGCGGCCACGCTCCGCGCCAAGGACTTCTGTTACGTTACCGTCATCCTCCTCAGCGAGTGCACCCGGATCTTCAGCCGCAGTCACGAACTCAAGTGGCAGCGCAACGCCACCTCGAGCCTCGCGACTGCCGGCAGGTACTATATAAGACTAATTAGCTCGCCCTCCTATTATATTAAGAAAAAAAATAAAATCATTTGTTTCCATGAAAGCTTAAGCTGCTGCACAAAAAAGGGTATTTCTAATATATATATATATTTTTTCTATTTCAAGTACAGATATAGCTTTGGCGCGATCAAGTCCAGCTCCCGCTTCATCAGCCGTGTAGTAAGGGGCGTGCTCAAATCCGCCTCCATAAACCATCTAGAAGGCGCCCGTGGGCGGCGGATCGCCGCCGAGGTAGAGCAGCAGCGCGCTGTGGAATTCGAAAAGCAGCTCATCCGGTACGGCACGCGACGGACGTTGCACCCCCCAGACGTCCCGCTGCTGTCGTTCGCCGGCTGGGTCTTCTCATCCAAGAACATTAGCCATGCTCTGACATGGCTCCAGATCGTCTCAGCAGTATCCTGCGTGACGCTGTCGATGATGCGCCTCGTCCGGCAGGACTACCGTAACGCAGACCAGGAGCTGACACCAAACCTGGAGCTCGCTCTCAACCTGTTCTACGGCCTGGCCCTTGCCGAAGCCCTACTGTTCTTGGCTGAAAAAATTTATTGGACTTGGAAAATCTCCTACTGCGGGCTGCTGGAGCGGGTGAGCAGGGAGTGCGAGCTCGGTGAAGCCGGCGAGGTGTCGATCCGGCGGTTCTTCTACGACGTGTACTCGCAGTGTATTGAGGGCAGCATTTTCGACGGGATCAAGATGGACCTGGTGACGTTTGGGGTGGAGCTGCTGGACTCAGAGTTCCCCGACGAGCAGCTCATCGGCACGCGCATCCTGCAGCGGTTTGTGAAGAGCGAGAGCTTCGTGCTCGAGACACTGCGGAAGATCGGCATGTCGACCTCCGCGATTGAGCGGCTGATCGAGATGCTGAATTGGAAGAACCCTGAGGAGGAAAAGATCCGGCTGTACGCGGCGGAGGTTGTGTCGAAGCTTGCAGGGAAGCGGCAGAATGCACTCCGTGTTGCAGGGATCCCGGGTGCAATGGAGTCGATTGTGTCGCTGCTCTACACCAGCCGTGGGAGGGCCGCCAGCACAAGCAGAACCGCAGAGGCTACGACTGCTGGCGAAAGCTCCAACCCCGTGGTGACTGGTGAGTCAAACTACGAGTTCGCGCTGTTCAATCTACTCGGCCTGCTGATACTGAAGAAGCTCGCCAAAGACCACGATAACTGCTGGAAGATTGGGAGCACGCGGGGGCTGCTCCCGAGGATCATCGACTTCACGAGCGTGACGCAGGAGCTGCTACGCAACAAGCACGCACTGGATTCGCAGATTCGGGCGGTGAAACGGGCGCTGCAGCTGGTGAAGATGCTAGTGAGCGTTACTGGCAGCACTGGAAAAATGTTACGGCAGGAGATATCGGAGATCGTGTTTACGGTCAGCAACATCCGTGAGATCCTGCAGTATGGCGAGAGCCATGTCGTTCTGCAGAAACTTGCGATCCAGATCCTGACTGGTCTGGCGATGGATGAGACCGCGAAGGAGCGGATCGCGAGCACAGGCGGCATTGTGAAGCTTCTCTCAGCTATTTTCTTCAAGACGGAGTTTGCATACAAGAACTCGGTGAGCGCGGAGGCAGGGGAGGCACTGGCGATGCTGACGCTGGAGAGCGGGAAGAATTGCATGCTGATCTCGAAGAAGAACGATGTTCTGGAGCGGCTTATCAGCACGCTGGGGAGCCCAGTACTGCAGCTGAATGCGTCGAGGATTTTGCGGAATTTGTGTGCGTATTCGGGCGCCGAATCCGTCGGCCGGCTCAACTGGATAACTGCAGCAATGCCTACTGTAAGATTTCAGAACCTCTTACCGTTTATTGTTTCAGCTTTTTCCTTAAACAGAGTTTGAACTCCATTTCAAATAGCTACTAGTCTGGGAACAAAATTGTATATATTAAGCTTAATTCAATAGAGTATACAACATAAACAATGCAAAAGAACGAAAAGAGTTAATTTGCTCAGGTTAGAAAAGATAAAAGTAGATTAGGCCGTTTATATAGCATACACTCGATATTGAGAATGGGCAACTACAGTTACGAGACTTAGCTGTTAATTAAGGAATCAAGATATATTATGCTAAATGCTAAAATTCCAGCCCTAAAAATGAAACCTTATGTGTGGTTGGATTGCTGTAAAATATATCAAAAATTATTTTTCAGCTTAGAATTGTTTTTCTATGTATTTATTTAGCAGTAAAAAAAAATTTTGAAAAATTATTTTACAGATTTGACCAAAATGAAGCGATTTTGTTTTCTGCCGATTTTCGGCCGAAAATGAAAACTCAAACCGCATTTTACACTGCTCACCGCGACCAAGAACCGCATGTGAGGTCCAAGTGGACCTCTCACCCACTTCTCTTGAGATATATATATATATATGTGTATATATATATATAGAGAGAGAGAGAGAGAGTCCGAATATTGTGCTTTTAAAAGCACTAAGCACTTGGTGCTTGTAAGTTTTCTACCGTTAAATTTATTCCTTTGAACAATCTCACCCCTTATATTATACTATTCCACCAACAACCCATTCAACTCTGTGGGACCATTATTATTCTAACCCTACAAATCTTCATCCACAGGCCGAAAATCTATAAGCACCAATGACTTGATAAAAGCATAAAGCCATATATATATATATATAGTCCTGCTGGGATACTATTGATAGCACCAAGGGTTTGTTGCTACCGAGTTTTCCACCATTAGATTTAACCCTTTGACTATTTTCATCCATTAGATTATACTATTCAACCAACCACCCACTCAACCCTAAGGGGCCCACATCATCCTAACCGCACATTTCTCAATCCAAGGGATGAAAAACTAATAGCACCAATAGCTTGGTGCTATTGATAGTATTCCCTATCATCAAAAACGACTTGATAGGACAAAGGCTTTCGTCCTCCAAAAAGGATAGTAGCTATATATATATATATATATATATATATATAGAACTAGGCTATTATACTATTAGTAGCACCAAGTGTAGATCTAACGGGTGGAAATAGTCAAAAGGGTAGATCTAACGGCCGAAAACTTATGAGTACAAAAGAGCTTATACTCATAAGAGTATAGTAGCCGGACTATATATATATATATATATGTCACGCCCCGGGCCCTCGTGGGAGCCTACCAGGCACGTGCACAGACCCGCCGTGTACCTCAAACAACACAATGTACACAAGGCGTCTATGCTAACAATGATCAAGTAGAATAAGGAATACATCCTAACAAGGTAATCAGAGCGAGAACATATGTCTACAACTAAAATATAATCAACACAACTAAAATCTCAAGATATACCAAAGAGTTTATACATCTTATCAACAATAGATCAATTAAACATCTATACACCTTTCATATAAAATACAATGAAAGGACAACATGGTATGCCTACAACGACACCACCGTAGAGGCTCTAGCTAGCTGCTAACCCCTTGCCGCGATCCCAAGCCTCTCCTGCTGCGGAAGGCTCTGAAAAACCCAACAACAATGGGGGTGAGAACTATTAATCAATAGTTCCCAGTGGGTAAGCCGCCGAGAGTGGCGAATTACACCGCTAGGTCAACTGAGGCAAGATAGTATACTGAAACATAAAGCATAAAACATTAAATGCTAAGCAGATAATTCTACAACTATCATGCCTCCAATGACTAAAATCATCTACATGAACATGTTACAAAGTATGTAAACGTTTTACTCATATATGTGTAAGTATGCCATAATCGACTACACATAATCTAATGTCATAAACTTAGTATATGTCAAGTTTATTACTACACAAATGACTTGCCTCCAACTGCAAGTACGAAATGTATGATCAATTCCCCACGACATGTATGAACTATATGACTTGTTCCAAACAATATGTATGTTATGTTCACTAACCACTAGGGTGTCAAGTCATGTTAATGTTTCACTACATGTAATACCACAAGGTCACCACCCTATGTTATGTCCATCAGCTACACCTATAAGTACTGATTAACTAGGGCGTCAAATGTCATAATCCTCACAATATTTCCTACCATAAAAGACCTTTCAAGTCTCGGCTTGTGCCATGCCTAATGGCCCCGTGGTAGTCAACATTCTCGCTAGAATGAGCCTCCCCCACGGCAATCCACTTCGGCGCCCATATAACCTGCACACAGGCGATCATCATCGTGAAAGGCCCACTCCGGAGTTGCCGGCTTGCAGGGAGCGACCCTAACAAGCATGTGCGAATGAGCACAATGGCATAACAAGCATGGTCAACAGTATAGGAAATACGTTCGTCATGTCTCTGACATGAAGTAGCCAATCGATGTCCAAAGGTCTAACATTATGTCAAAATGTCAACCTAATTATTCACCTAAGTGAAATACAAATGTTTAACCTCACACTATGTCATCAACACATCATGTCATGTTTACTACATTCAATAGTCAAGACGCTAAATGTCAACAATATCATGTTGTTCTCAATGTCCGATGGTAAGTCCCTACCAATATGTCCATGTCTCTAACATGTAAATGTCCATCTCTTTGTTTACTAAGTTCATAAACCATGCATTATTCTAATGCCACATATCATGCATTCTACAAATGCCAAAACTATGCATTATACTAATGCTATAATCCATGCATTCTACAATGCTATAACAATGCATTCTACGATGCCAACGAGTCCATATTCATGCCATGCATAAGCTACAACAACCTCTACTACATAGAGTATAGAGCTATCATGCTAGTGTTTGAATAACCCAATGGACTCACGTTTAAATCAATTATAATTATCAATGCCAATGGAATTTCATTCATCATGTCTTAAACACGGAATCATCTCCACGACCTAAAGGTCGAGCCCAAAGTCACGAGGACCGTCAAAGTTGCTCACCTAGATGAGGTGCAACAACTTATCATGCATTTGCTATAACTTCTATTTTCTCTATATAAGCATACTCTAGTATGCAAGAGAAATCACTAATTCAACAACGAAGTAGTGTCTCCTATGATGCTCCTTTCTAGCATGCATAACCTAATTAGCATTTCATAATGCAACATTACACTACTAGCATCAATATCCTAGCATGCATATTATATTCATAATACCATACTACATGAAATATGCATTTTTCATAAACAACTTGCATGTCTCATGCAATCACAATTATCATCATGCCATAATTATCATAATTATGCATTTAATTAATCCTATAACAAGATAGGAGACATAGGGGGAGTTCACCCATTTCGGTGAGGTCAAACCCACCGGATACCCGTCGAAACCTCGCAGTACTTCGAAACGAAGTTGTCCCTCGAGCTTCTCATACCCTAAGATAATTTTCCAAGGGGTTAGGGGTATCGAACAAGCAAATTCGAAAACCACCAAAAATCAATGAGGTAAATGGGTGGAAATTACCTTGAGCAAGTAAAACTTGTTCTAAGTCCTAATTGAGGTTAGGGATCATCAAATCCAACCTACAACAACATTCTACACCCATAAATTCCACCTCAAGGGCTTACAATCAAGAAACCCTAAACAAAACCCTAGTTTCCAAGAAACTAGGTTTACAAGCAAAGATCCATGCAAAAATCACAATTAGAGGTTGTAAGAGAGTTTACTAACCTCAAATCAAGCTTCCAACCAAGCTTAAGCATGCTAGGTTGAAGCTAAGCCCACAAACAAGTTCCTCTCCTCCATCCCGAGCTCCCCACAAGGCCTAGAAGCACTCCTCATGAAGAAAATGGAGGAAAAAGAGATCAAAACCACTTTTTTAGTGTTTGAGAGCAAGAAATTCTAGAGAGAGAGAGAGGGAAAACCTACCTCCATTCTTCTCCAAGTCTCAGCCAACAATGGCTGAGAAAGGGGTGAAGGGGTACTTAATCCCAATGCACAAAATCCAACTAGGCCCCTCACAAAGCCAAAATTGCAAAACTGCACAAAATGCATTCTGCAGCACTGTATACCGGTATGCGCATGTGTATACCGGTATACTGTGCAAAATTTGCAAAACCCGAGCCTCGGCCAGCAAGCTGCGCAACCACATTCCGGTATGCCAATTCCAGTACCGGTACGCAGTGCATTCCGGTATGCCAAAATCAGTACCCGAATGCAGTACAAATTCTGCACTTTATGCAGAATTTGATCTCCGGAGTCTGTTTTCGCCCTTTTTAAGCCACGAAAACACCTCAAAGCTCACCAAACTCAACCCAAAACTCCAGAATAGTATAAGACACTATTCTCTCACTAGAACTCCTTAATTTGCTAAAGTTCAGTGTACTACAATATATATATATACCGGACTATATATATATATATATATAGGGTATATAGGGGGAGAGAGAGAGAGAGAGAGAGAGAGAGAGTTAGGCTAGAATACTATCGGTAGCAAATGGGTTCCGTTGCTACCGATTTATTTTTGATGATGGAGCTTCTGAATTGACGATCGACATTGTTGAATATAATTTATATCACTTGAAGTATTAGAAATCAAAATTCAAATCCTTATGACATTATTGACCTAATGATCGAAGAGTTGTAAAATTTGTAATTTTAATGGTCAATATGAGGTGTTTTCTTGTTTAACGGTGTAAAGAAGTCAAAATCAATTAAATTTTGGTTAGAAATTTTTTAAAATTATTTTAGACAAGATCTATACTCTTTATTTCGATTATGAGAATTCAATCATCATTTTTTGAAAAATATTTATTTTAACTGTTCATTTTTGTGTTCACTTGATGCACAAGAGAACGATATCGAAAAAACATGAAATTTGATTTCTAAATACTTCCAGTGGTATAGATCATGTTCAACAGTGCCGATCGTCGATTCGGAAGCTCCATCATTGAAAACAAATTAGTATCAGCGGAGCCTGCTACCGATAGTATTTTAGCTCAACTCTCTCTCTCTCTCTCTCTATATATATATATATATATATATATAATATTTTATTTTTTTAAATAAACTGTTATATAAAATTTATGCATTAATACATTTTTTTATTATATAACATTCATATCTATTAATATGTATTATATTAGATATTTATTATTTAATTTAATTGTTAATGCATTTAATTTATAGATATAATTTATAATAATAATATATAAAGTATAATAATTATTATATATAAATAATATGTAATATATATAATAAAAGAAAAAAATTTATATCATAATTTTCCACTCATTTGTT
The DNA here is from genome assembly GCA_016920855.1 of Puya raimondii. Taxonomy (NCBI): domain Eukaryota; kingdom Viridiplantae; phylum Streptophyta; class Magnoliopsida; order Poales; family Bromeliaceae; genus Puya; species Puya raimondii. Next base: position 27,720,057 of record JABWPP010000050.1, read on the forward strand.
TTCCTTCCAATCAAACAAATGTGGATGTAAAATTATTATTTTTTCCTACAAACCAAATACTAAAAAACGCAAAACTTTTTCTTTTCATCGAAAACTTTTTTTCACGATTTTACATACAACCAAACACCCCTTAAAGGCTTTTTACCGATGCCGCACTGCCGTGAACGGAGAGAAGGCAGGCGTAGAACTCGCCGGTGATCTCCGAAGTAGCAATCTAGGAGCTCCTCCTCGTCGTTGTTGTCCTCACCCTCGTTGACGCCGTGGCTCGTTGCAATCTTCTTCTTCCCAAGGTGGCAATACAGGAACTCTGTGTCGGGGCCTTCACGGAGGGATCAGAGAGGGAAGAGGAAGCGGCCATGGTTTCATGAAGAAGAAGACGACGACGAGCCATGGCGAGGACGACAACGACGAGAAGCTCCTAGACCACCACCGTGGAGATCACCGACGAGTTCTGCCATGTCTCCTCTTCGTTCTCGGCAGTGCAGAAGCAGTGAAGGAGCTGGGAGAGGAGACGAGAAAGAAAGGGGCAGTCATCTTCTTTATAAATTCGGACTGAATTTGCTAAATTAAAAAATTTTGGCCTATTTTTGCAAAATTACCAAACCGATGAATTTTCTATACAGTAAGACCAAAATTAAATAGTAAAATGAGTAGGCCGATATTGTTAATTTGAAATATCGAATACAAACGAAAAGATGAATTAGATTTTTTTTATCATTCAAAAGATAACTTTACAACAAGACAAAATATAACTAAACAGAAATAAAAATCAAGCTAATGTGTCAATCATAGATACCCATTGACCTGTTTTTTACTTGAAGTTGCATTATATATATATATATATATATATATATATATATATATATATATATATATATATATATATATATATATATATATATATATATATATATATATATATATATATATATATATATATATATATATATATATATATATATATATATATATATATATATATATATATATATATATATATAGTAGGGCTATTGTGCTATTAATAGCACAATAGCCCTTGTGCTATAAGCTTTTTAACCACCCATCAATTTTGATGGGTGGTTAGGATGAGAGGGAGGAGAGAAATTGAAGAGAAATTCAAAGAGATGAGAAATTGAGACATACAATTTCTCTCCACCCTCTCATCCTAACCACCCATCAAAATTGATGGGTGGTTAAAAAGCTTATAGCACAAGGGCTATTGTGCTATTAATAGCACAATATATTGCATCCTTGAACTACCAAATAGATATTAGAAAACAAAAATAAAATGTATTAAAATTAATTATTTTCAACAACTAGTAGAAACCTTACAGTAAAATGTATTGAATTACGATCAATATATGAAGATAATGAAAAAGATTGGAACAAAGAGGGAAAAACCCTTACTTCTATCTGAACAAAAATAAACTGAATTATATATAAAATTAAATTTAAAAAATGCCTTACGAATAAGGCCAATGTGCATAAAAATCCACCGATTTTGAGTTTTTGCAAAAATCGGCCTTTTTTTTTATTTTGCTGATTCAGCCCGAATTTTTAGTAAACTGACCAATATACCATTATTCCTCTTTCTCTCTTCTTTCTTTTTCTCATTTTTTTCTCCCCGGTTCGTCTCTCTCTTCCTCACTATTTCTTTCTCTCTTTCTCCTCCTGCTTTCTCTCTTTTCTCTTCTTTCTCCACTGCCCTGACATTGACGCCGCGCTCCTCTCTTATCTCGCCCACACCTCCGCCAATGTCGGCTCGGATATAGCACAGATCGTGGCGGTGAGGCTGCAGCAGAGGGCATAGCCATGGACGGCGACGGTGGCGAGGGTGCCGTAGGGTTTGAGGATGACAGAGAGAGAGAGTGCATCAGGGCTGGAGCGGTGATTGCAGTAGAAGGCGAGGGAGGAGGTGCGGTAATGAAAAAGAATGCAGATGGTGAAAGAAAAGGAAAAAGAAAAAAGAAAAATATAAAAAATATTTTTCTTTTCCTGGAAAGACCATCATGTACCGTGACCGCTCTAGGAAAGGCCAAGACCGCTATATAAATTTTTTTCTGTTTCCGCAAATGGAATGCTATATTTTTTCTTGCTAAAAAATAGGTATATCAACAACTATTTTAATAGTTATCTCAAATCAACATAAATTTATTAATCATATTTATCTAGAAAATTAAATTTTAAAAAAATAAATTTATCTGTTATAATTTATTCGAAAATATTTCATATCCTAATTCAAATTCAAATAGTTAATGCTGACAATAATTATATAGTTATACTTTTTTTTATATACATTGAATATTATTTTATTTTTTTCGAATTCTAACGAATCTAAAATTCAAGTATATATTTTAAACTAAAAGTATTGAAATTTTAATTCATGTTTAATTCAAAATGACACATTCAATTTTAAATTAATTTATATTTTATATTTTAAATTTAAATTATTATTGGTAGTTTGTGCCTATTTATTATTTGATTTTTTTCTCTAACTTTAGTTTATCTCTAAAAAAGTTTTATATATTTTTAATTTAGTTATACTATAAATATATTTTATATGTGTTTTGCAACATACAAATTTTCTTTTAATGTATAACCAAATTTAAAATTTTAATTAATTCAAAATTTTAAATTAATAAATTCAAATTTAAATTTATGAATAAAACTCAAAATTTGAAGTTTATTTTGAATCCGTATAGTTAATTTATTTCGGTTTGAAACAATCTGTTGATAGACCCAAAATTTAAATTGAATTAACATATAAATTCACATTTTGAAATTATGAACCAAATTTAAAATTTAAAGTCGAGATGATATACTTTATTTAAATCATTAGATTTTTTTAACCTAATTTATTTTTAGTTATTTAATTGAAAGACATTGGATACTGCGAATATTTTCTACGTGTTTGTGCATGTGAAGAATATTCTGCAGTAGATATTCTCTAGTTGGAACAAATTTGAATAAGTATAACTTTTTTTCTGTTTCCGCAAATGGAATTCAATATAAAAATAGGTCTGTCAATAATTATTTTAATAGTTATTTCAAATTAATATAAATTTGTGCATCATATTTATCAAAAAATTTATAATAAAAATTTAATTTTTAAAAAAGTAAATTTATCTGTTATATTTTATTTAAAAATATCTGTCATATCATAATTCAAATTCAAATAGTTGCCGCCGACAAAAATTATATAGTTCTATTTTTACTTTTTATATAAATTAAATATTCCACTATATTTTTCGGTTCCTGACGAATCCAAAATTTAAATATATGTTTTAAACTAAAAGCATCAAAATTTTAATTCATGTTTAAGTCAAATTTTAAAATTTAATTTTGATCCACTTTAATTAAAATTTTTAACTGTTAATTCAAATTTAATATCCAAACTTATATTTAATCCACGATTTAAACTCAAATTTTAATTTTAATTTAAAAATTCATAAATTTAAATTTAAATTACATAATTAATTTCAACTCTAAATTTTAGATGATATAAAAGTTATAAATAAAAAAATAAAATTTAGATAGATTTTTAAATTTAAATTTAAATTTGAGATTTGGTTGTAATGAATAAAAATTTAATATAACAACTAAATATTAGTAGATAAAATTGAATTAATCTTTAAATTCACCTAGATACGATTGGATATTATGTAGGCGGCAAGTGTTACGTTTACGTGTAGATAGTAGATAGCGGATATTAAAGTGACAGATACTTTTATTTTCAACCATTGGATGAGATCTAATGGCAAAAAATTAAGATCTATATTTGAGAATAAATTATTATTTGATGAATTATTTAAAATGAATGGTTCAAAATGACTGGACACAAAGGTATTACTAAAAAAGATAGAGACATTTTCGCAAAGAAAAAAAAAGTAAAACTCACGCTTTTATAAGCAGTGTAGATATGTTGTCAGTTTAGTAAATAACAATAATAAAAGAATGCAATAAATTAAAAATGAAAAATGCTACAAGTATATCCTACTATAAGATATAAATCTTACAATCCATCGTCCAACATTTAATTTTATTTTATATATTTGTATTAAAAAGAATATTGATAATACAAGTGAGTAAATCTGGAGTTTTGAAAGACTTAGGCGTATATAGGTGTACAGGTAGGTAGCGTTGCACTAAATTTAAAAAGCAATGCTGCTTATACACCTCATTTCATGTATAAATCTTGTATCGATCCTTCTATTCAAGAGTTATATATGCTTATTTGTCTTGTCAATTTTTTTTTATAAAATATTAAAATCCCAAAGGGTGTGTGAACCGTAGTATGGAGGTGTACATCTAGCATTTTTCAAATTTAAAAGTGTATTTATATAGAGGTCCCATACTTTTCAGATATTTTCAGAAACATCTCTAACTTTCCAACTGTTATATAAGGCTGTGAGTTTTTACTTATTCTTTCATAAAGTCTCAATTTGAGTATCTTCTGAAGAAATCTAAGAATCTACTAAGTACTAACCTTTTATCCCTTTTTTCGTACCTTTATCTTTGTAAATATCTTGCGCACTCCTCTTTACTATAATTTTACTATTCATTTTCCTAATTATCTACCTTATATACTTCATTTATTGTCAAATTCAAAGATGAAAAGCTAGGGACCAATTTTTTTGGGCTAAAATGCATTTTACCCCCTTAGCATATCCAATGTTGCATTTCATCTCTTGGATTAAAAAAAAAAGCATTAATTTTGCTGGAAACTTGTGCCATTAGTACCTTACCTCTTAAATGAAAAAAAAATGCATTTAACCCTCTTGAGTAGGAAAAAACGTGATAAAATTGAGACGTATTTGGTCATATTACTTTTTTTTTTTTTTTTTTTTTTCAACCCTATAGTTTGATAAGATATTTTTGATTTTTTAAAAAAGGTCAAGTATACATTTTTTGTATCTGGAGGGGAAGATGCAATATGCGATATATTAAGGAGGGGTTATCTCAATTTAGCTTCTTCTGAAATTCTCCTAACATTTAGGCGGCTACATAGAAATTTTCGTAAAGTTGATGTCTAATATTTTAGGTTTCTATAAGAAAAGCGAAATTCCCTGATGAACTAGACATGCAATTTGTAAAATATAGTTAATCAGGGTTAAGAAGAGTGAATTGGACGGTTTGTAAAATGTATTTAATCAGGGTGAAGAAGAGAGAATTGGACAGTTTGTAAAATACAGCTAATCAGGGTTAGGAAGCATAACTAGTCAATGATGGCTTGAAGAAAATTCTCTTTCTACAAAGCCTTCATAGCATTTCAGCAAATTTTCAAGTGGAAATCATTAATTTGTTTTTCATTAAGTAAAATATGGCAATTCATAAGGAATATTCTTATCAATTTAATACCTTGTGTATGCAGGTACTAAAAGCAACGATGAAAAACAAAGAACATTTACTAGAGGTTTCAGTTGGCCTCACCACACAAATCTGCAAATTCATGAACTCCGAGAAATTCGCGGACGAACTAGAGCGAGCCGGCATCAAGGAGACGGACTACATCGAGAAGCTCGTAAAAATACTGAAAGATTACAAGTACCCAGAAATCAAAGTGCCTAGAATGCGGAGATTCATCATCCAACAAGCCATTTGGATGATGCATTCTCATGAAAAATATGTCGAGCTATTCAAGGATTTAGAGATGGAGACGTTGCTAGAGTCTGTGGCAGACACCACGTCGGATCTCGAATGCTTTCATGTCTTCTCGGGTAGTGTCGGGTTGAGCCAGCATCGAAAAACTGTCTCTTCTATCGTCGACGATGCGTTAGTTTTGTTGAGAGGTGGTACAAGTCAAGACAGTTAACACTTCAACAATACTTTCATTACTGTTTGATGTGTAATCTGTCAAGGGCGTCGAACCCCCGACTGGCCGGACCGCGGCTGCGTAGCTCGTAGCCGTCGGCCGTCTTCTTCGGTGAGGTTATTCCCCTCAACCGCAGGCTTAACGGAGAGAGAGAGAGAGATTAGGGATATAATTCTTGCTTAATTGATTGTCCAGCGATCCCAAGCATATATGGCCAATGGCCCAACCTAAATGGAGAAGGCTCTCCTTGATTCTAGGAATTTCCAAAACAACTTACCTAAATGGAGAAGGCTCTCCTTGATTCTAGGAATTTCCAAAACAACTTACTAATCTAAGTTTCTATCTTTAGCCACTAGAGGCTAACCCATGCAGCGCCTGCCCAACGTGCTCAGCGCGCTCAGCCGGTCCGCGCCTGGCATATGTGCGTCCGCACATGACATCTCTCCCCGCCTCGAAGGCCAGCTCGTCCTCGAGCTGAAAGGAAGGGAACCGAGCACGGAGGTCGTCCAGATCCTCCCATGTAGCCGACGCAGGCGGTTGTCCTTGCCATTCAACGAGCACCTGGCGCACTCCCCGGGCCAGCCGCGCTCGAGTCACCAGGGCAGGTGCAGGCACCACAGCACCGTGCAGGAGCGGAGGCAGCAGCGGTGGAACGGCCGGCGGGTTACCGACAAACTTCTTGAGGACGCCGACATGGAACACATCATGAAGGCGAGCGCCGGGAGGAAGCTGTAGCCGCACAGCCACCTCGTTGATGAGCTCCGCCACCTGGTACGGCCCGATGTATCGCGGTTTGAGCTTCCCTGTTGCCGTGCGTGGGAGGGATGCTGCTGCCCGCTGCCGAAGGCGAAGAAGAGCCCAATCGCCGACCTGGAAGGACACCGGCCTGTGGTGCTGGTCGTAGACGCGCTTCTGGACCGCCTGTGCCTGTTCAAGGCGATAGCGGATGTCGTCGAGGAAGGCAGCGCGCTCCTCCATCTCCTGGGCGACCGCTGCGACGCGGGTCTCGCCGGGCTCATAGGAGCGGATGGTCGGGGGTTCCCGGCCATAGACCACACGAAACGGAGTTTCGCGGAGCGATGACTGATAGGCGGTGTTGTAGGTGTACTCTGCCCATGGCAGCCACCGGAGCCACTGCCTGGGACGGTCGCCGGTGAAGCAGCGCAAGTACATGACGATGACCCGGTTGGCGGCCTCGGTCTGGCCGTCCGTCTGCGGGTGAAAGGCGGACGACATGTGGAGCTTCGTCCCAGTGAGCCGCATGAGCTCCTGCCAGAACGTCGAGGTGAACACTGGATCGCGGTCCGAGACGATGGACTGCGGAACGCCATGGAGGCGAACGATGTCGGCGAAGAAGGCGTGAGCGACGGACTCGGCGGTGAAGGGGTGCGCCAGGGGGATGAAATGGCAGTACTTGCTGAAGCGATCCACGACGGATAGAATGACCGTCTTGCCTTGCACCTTGGGCAGCGCCTCGATGAAGTCGATGCCGATGTCAGCCCACACAGCAGTCGGAACCGGCAGTGGCTGCAGCAGACCGGCCGGCCTGAGGTGGTCGGACTTGTACTGTTGACAGGTGACGCAGGCCTTCACGAAATCCTGCACCAAGCGACGCATGTTGGGAAAATGAAAATCCCGCCGGAGCCTGTGGAGGGTGCGGTGGATGCCCTCATGGCCGTCGTTGTGGACCGCGGCCAAGATCTCCTGCAGTAGCGGCGACGCCGGGGGAATGTATAGGCGGCCGGCGAAGGCGACCATGCCGTCCACCAGCGCCCACGGAGCGGTGCGGGTGGCAGCCCGGACCTCATCGTGGATGGTGACCAGGGCCGGATCAGTGGCCTGGGCGTGGCGGAGGCGCTCGATGAAGTCAAAGCGGGGTGCCGAAATAGCCATCACCTCCCCGTCGTCACTGTCGCGACGGGAGAGGGCGTCGGCGACGACGTTTGTGGCGCCCGACCGGTACTCCACCGAGAAATCGAATCCCAGGAGCTTGCCGACCCAGTGGTGCTGAGGGATCGTGGCGAGGCGCTGATCGAGGAGGTACTTCAGGCTGTAGTGGTCGGTCTTGACGATGAAGCGCCGCCCCCAGAGATACGGGCGCCCAATGCCGTACCGCCTGGACGAGGCCGATGAGCTCGCGCTCGTAGGCGGCTAGCGAGCGGTGGCGAGGCGCCACAGGCCTGCTGAAGAAAGCGACCGGATGGCCCTCCTGGATCAGGACCGCGCCGAAGCCGAACGTGGACGCGTCGCACTCGACGGTGAACAGCTTGGCGAAGTCGGGCATGGCGAGGACGGGGGGGGCGGACGTGACGGCGGCCTTGAGCGCTGTGAATGCCGCGGCCGCCGCGTCGTCCCAGGAGAAGCCCTCCTTCTTGAGTAGGGCCGTCAGTGGTGCAGCGATCGCCCCGTAGTTGTGGACGAACTTGCGGTAGTACCCGGCGAGGCCGAGGAAACCGCGCACAGTCCGGGGCGAACGTGGAGCCGGCCAATCATGGATCGCCTGCACCTTGGCCGGGTCCATGGCCACACCCGCTGCGGATATGACATGGCCTAGGTAGGCGACGGAGGAAGCACCAAACGAGCACTTGGAGCGCTTGACGAAGAGTTGGTGGCGGCGTAGTTCGTCGAGGACGGCCCGGAGGTGGCGAAGATGATCAGCCCACGTCTTGCTGTAAATCAGAATATCGTCAAAAAATACCAGGACGAAGCGGCGCAGGAACGGGCGTAGCACGTCGTTCATCAAGGCCTGGAATGTCGCCGGGGCGTTGCACAGCCCGAACGCCATCACCAAGAACTCGTACAGGCCGTCGTGGGTGCGGAACGCCGTCTTGTGCACGTCCACCGGGCGCATGCGCACCTGGTGGTACCCGGATCGGAGGTCCAGCTTGGTGAATAACTTGGCGCCATGGAGCTCGTCGAGGAGCTCGTCGACCACCGGGATCGGGAAGGCATCCTTGACGGTGAGCGCGTTCAGCGCCCGGTAGTCGACGCAGAAGCGCCACGAACCATCGGGCTTCTTGACGAGGAGGACGGGCGACGAGAACGGTGAGTCGCTGCGGCGGACGATCCCTTGAGCAATCATTGCGGCACACTGCCGCTCCAACTCGTCCTTGTGCGCCGCGGGGTACCGGGGGGTACCGGTAAGGGCGGACGGCGACCGGCTGGGCGTCGGGCGGGCTTGAGAACAATGCGGTGGTCGTGCGCACGCTTGGGGGGCAGACCGACGGGGTCCGCGAAGAGCCCCCCAAAAACGAGAGCAGCAGCGCCTCCAGGAGGGAACCGGCCTCTGTTGTTGCGCCCAGGGCCGGCACGGAGGGGCTGGCCACGCCGGTCCAGGAGACGGAGCGCCCCCGGCGCTGGAAGGACATGCGCCGGCGGCCGAGGTCCCAAACAATGGGCCCCAACTCGCCGAGCCACCGGGTGCCGAGGACGACGTCGTACCCGGCCAGTGGCATGACGTAGAGGTCGGCCGGGAACGAATCGCCGTCGATGAGCAGGGGCGCGTCGCGGATGACGCCGGCGCAGGTGACCCGCTCGCCATTGGCGACCAAGGCTGTGAGGCGGGGGCGTTTGCGGAGGGGCAGATCGGAGCGCCGCGCCGCCTCCTCCGAGATGAAGTTGTGCGTGCTGCCGGAGTCGAGGAGGGCGACGAGGGACGCGGAGCCGAGTGCCACGGCGATCTGCATGGTGCCCGCCATGGGAACCCCAGCCACGGCCTGCAGGGAAAAACAGGGCGCCTCGGCGTCGTGCTCCGCGTCGCCCGCGGCGTCCGCGGCGTCCTCGATCTCCACGCCTTCAAGGAAGAAGATGCGCCGGCAAAATCTGTTATGGCCACGGGTATATTTTTCATTGCAATTAAAACAGAGGCCCAGACGGCGCCGTTCCGCCATCTCGTCCGGGGTGAGGCGCCTCTGGTAGCCCTCGTCGCGACCCTGCTGGGCGGCCACCGGAGGAGCAGGGAGCGCCAGCGGCTGCTGTGGCACCGGAAGCGCTGGCCGGGGCGCGGGGGCGGAAAGGAGGCCGCGCGGGGGCGCCCGAGGGGGAGGCTGCACCGGGCGGTCGATCGCCATCAACTCCACTTGTCGCGCCAGGCTCATGGCGGCTGCGAGCGTCTCCGGGTTGTGGATGCGGACGGCGTGGCTGAGCGGCGGCAGGAGTCCGCCGGTGAAGAGCTGGACGCGCTGAGCCTCACCAAGGCGGCCCGCGCGAGGCAGGAGGGCCTGGAAGCGATTGGAGTACTCCTCCACGGTCCCTGTACGCCGGCACTCGGCGAGCTCGAACAGCGGAGCCGAGCGGAGGGGAGGCCCAAACCGCAAGGTCAGGAGCTCCTTGAATCGCCCCCACGACGGCGTGCCCTCGTCCTCCTGGAGTTGGATGTACCAGAGTTGCGCGACGTCCTCCAAATTGTACGAGGCCATCCACACGCGCTCCTCCGCCATGGTGCGCTGTTGGCGAAAATAGGATGCGCACTTGTTGATGAAGAGCATCGGATCGGTCTTGCCGTCGTAGCGGGGAAAATCCAATTTGTGGAATTTTGGGGGGCGATCAAGATCGCGCGGCCCCTCCGGGCGGCCGCCGGCGCCGCTGTCCGACGACGAGGCCGACTTCTCCTTCATAGCCGCCATGTCGGCCTTCATGGTTGTCATCTCCGTGGTGACGGATTTCAACATCTCCATCACATCGGCGATGGTGGGATTGCTCATGGCTGCTGGCTGCGGGGCGGCAGTGGTGGAGGACTGCGGCGATGGTGGAGGGCTAGGGTGGTGGGCGGCGGCTGTGGAAGAATGGGTGGAGCGGGTGGGAGAGGACCGACGTGTCTCTGATACCAGGTTGTCAAGGGCGTCGAACCCCCGACTGGCCGGACCGCGGCTGCGTAGCTCGTAGCCGTCGGCCGTCTTCTTCGGTGAGGTTATTCCCCTCAACCGCAGGCTTAACGGAGAGAGAGAGAGAGATTAGGGATATAATTCTTGCTTAATTGATTGTCCAGCGATCCCAAGCATATATGGCCAATGGCCCAACCTAAATGGAGAAGGCTCTCCTTGATTCTAGGAATTTCCAAAACAACTTACCTAAATGGAGAAGGCTCTCCTTGATTCTAGGAATTTCCAAAACAACTTACTAATCTAAGTTTCTATCTTTAGCCACTAGAGGCTAACCCATGCAGCGCCTGCCCAACGTGCTCAGCGCGCTCAGCCGGTCCGCGCCTGGCATATGTGCGTCCGCACATGACATAATCCATATCCCATTAATTATAAAACTTGCATGATTTGATAGAGCTCCTCACAAGCTTTCCATTGATATATTTCTTGTAAGATTTGGAGTTCTACTTTTAAAGTTATGAAATTTTGAAGTTTATCCTTTTTTTTAATAAAAAAGAGGAGAATGTAGAATGCAACGGAAGTATTCGTTCGTATCTTTTGGGGAAGCGACTCACGCTAGAACGCGATGAGCCCGGATAGTAGAGGTTGATTTACTTGTCCTCGGATCGTCCACTAAGGTCTTTTAACGCTCCAAATCCGCGGTAGATCGAATTATGAACGAGCACGATCTCTAATTCACCGTTCAAGACCCTCTAGAATAATAGGTTAATGGAGGATGTGGTTTCTCTCTCTAACAAGATTGCTCACAAAGTACTCACGAAGTTATGAGTATTTTTTCTCTATTTTTCTTGTTATTTCTATGAGACAATAGCCCGTATATTTATAAGGAATCCCAAAATCCTAATAGGTAAGTAAGAGATTAGGCTGATCGGTTTATAATTGTTATCCTAATATGGTTAGAATATGTCTCTAATTAACTTTCCAATTTAAAAGCGTAACATAATAACCGACGGATCGAGCCCGATCATGGGCGCACCCGATTTGGTTTAATCAAATACCAACATACAAATCGAAGGGAGCCGCATCCGTGTTCCATGCACGTCAGACTCGGAATGCGCGAGGACATGCGTCAAAAGGGGTCTCCGTGTACGGATAGAGTGGTGCTCCTAACAATGAAATAAATTAGTGTATAATCTGCGCTTCGTAGTACAGGAACAAAATTTTTATGTTATTTTATACTTTAGGAATATAAAACCGCTAACTAATTTTATATACTTATATCAATGAAAATTATATCTTATACTATCTATTATATAAATACAAAATTCGCTTGAGATCCATGTCTAAAAGTTGATAGCAGCGACAATAGCTGTAATATACCGAGCTTTGGCTAAATTGACAAAGTATGGATCAAAGTCAGTCTAGACATGATTAAAATAGATTTGGAAAAGCTTAGGCTTAGTTTGGATCGAATTGAAATCAATTCGGATAAAAAACGGAGTTCCGAAAGAAGTTGGAATCTGAGTTCCAGACATTTCAGATGCCCGGAATAGGAATTCGGGTGCCCGAAATAGTTTAGATGGCCTGGACAAGCGCCTGGAACAAGCGTATGCTCTATCCAACAGATCGAGTTCATGATGAAATAAATATTCAGGCATCTGAATGGCCTTGGAGGTGTTCGATGGCCGTGCGGGCGTCTGAAACATCTTCTGGACGGCCTTTGTAGGCACCTGAATGTCTTCTGGACACTCAAACTAAGAGCAGGGATCAAGCAGGCCGTTGGATAATTAGACACTCGATTTACCCTGCGGGCGCTTGAAATGTGGAGCCAGGCTGTGGCGTGGGTGCTCAAATCATTCTTCGGATATGACAACATAAAGCCTCGAAGCTTCAGCTTCGAGTTTTCAAGCGCCCGAAAGTTCGGGCCGGTGTCGGAATCCTATCGCAGAGGCTGTAACTTGTTTGGTTGCAAGTAAGAAGTGTTGGAGGATTTAACTACAATTGTAGCACTCCTATATAACCATTTTCATTGTTAGATGTATGCCCTAGAAGCCAACCAGGTCGTCACATGTATTATTTTTAGGACATAAATTTGTATTTGACTTTAACTATTATGAATAAATATGGGTTCTTATTTTTATTCATGTTATGTATGTGTCCATGAATCGTCCAAAAAATTAATAAGATGATGACATGTATTCTCAAGAGTTAAGAATTTGAGGCATGTGTTATTGGTGGTTAATTCCTAAATGCTCCCGATCGATGGATCATCATGGGGACGGTGATTAATCCGATGAGATTGGTGCACAGGTCGCTTCCCTTTTTGGGTAGATGAGTCTCGAGTCAACAGTGTGGAGACACTAGAGCGAATGTGTAGGTGGTTGTTAGAAAACAAGGGTACCGAGCGTGACCAACGCGAGAAGTCACTTGGATGTCTACTCACTCGTCAGTGACTTACTCAATGTCGCAGTAGTGTGACTGGCCCTTTGACTTGCGGTGCCTCAGCTATTCCCAATGAGGTTGCTGTAGATTGACTGTACATACACTTGGTCCTTAGCCGTCATGCCCCGGGCTAGTTTAAGAAGCGGAAAACGTGTACATTTTTTTTTGAAAGCCTAGCCCGCGCCACGTACAGACCCGCCACAAATACAGGGTCCGCTATACACACGGACAGAGCCTCCCCTGTATTTGCACGGCGTACACAACAACAATGACAGGATCACAACCACTTATGCATTCCCCACTCAAATAACATTACAATCATGATTCATACAGCTAACCGTCCTTAAACCTGTATGAATCTAAGGAAGTCCTTAGGCGAAGGATGATGCGATGCACAACAACAATCATTCTAGAAAATTACTTCTTACCCAGAAGCTTTCTTTGAAACCCTAATTTCAAACATTTAAAACCCTTTGAAAACCGTTCTCCACACGAGAACTCTCTTTTGAAAACGCTACCACGAGGGGTAGAAAACCGAGTAAGCGATAAATGAGCGATCTAGAAACATATACAACCAAATAATCCAAGCATGCAATCATCACATAGGAATGCTAAATAAATCCACAAAACATAAGCATGCTAGAACATAATATCCAAAAGGTAACTAAACCACCAACACGTCTAGCTGATAAGGAGAGGGTAATAACCAAAATCTGGGGGGAAGCCTCACTGGTCAGAACCTCTAGCACACTATCTAGGCGTGCCTCGCTGCGTCCCGACTCCCACCACCCTGCTCACCTGAAAACAACAATGAGGGCGGGGGGGTGAGAACATGTAAACATGTCTCCCCTCCCAGTGGGTACCGCAAGCCGACGAAGGCGAGGTGTACACACCGGCACGAGGGTCAACAAAAGATAGATAAGATATACAGTAGCACAAGTAAGTATGAGGCTGACATACAACTGAAATAACTATGCTACTGTAAGCAACTAGTATATGCATCAATGGAGATAACCACAAAGTAAACCCAATCATAGCCACCGGGACGTATCCCTGGCACTGTCACCTGCTCAACTCTCGGCACATAAACCTTCTGGACGCACTGCGTCAAGGCTCACAGGTCGGTCGAAATCCACGACCCTTTTTCGGAAAAGAACACCCCCAAACGGTGGATCAGACCGCGGTGTACGTGAAGTGCTAGAAGAGCTGTGACGATCGATGCGAATGCTCAATCCACAGAACGGCAACGAGCCGTGAAGCAACTGATAAACCACGACGAGGATCGCACGGAACAACAGGCGATCACTACCGACCAACTGGGTCGTCTCAATAATCATGCAAACTACAACTACTCTACTATCCAAGCATGCATAAGTAGAGTCAAAGGGACTCAAGTGAACTAATAACTGTAATGCAAGAGAAAGGATAGAAAGGTATCACCGTAGTCCACTGAACCGACTCCGGATCGAAGTACCCACCCGCGGTAACGATCAAGCCTAACTCCGACGGCTCTCGGAAAATGCGACAGAACCTACGAAAGACTCACACACATCCCGAACCGACGGATCGCCCGGAAAACCCACCGGGACGATCCCGAAACCACACAAAGCCCCAGAGGGGTACTAAACAGTCGAACAAGTCCCTCGCTGTCCCCAAACACATAAAACCAAGTGCGGGGATGGCGAGCACAAGCTCGGGGTGCCACGACTACAAACGCACCCGAAAAGGCTTCCCGGGTTCCCGAAAAATGCCGAAATGGCACCGGAACCCTTCGTCGCTCATCCGCTGTCCTCGGAACTTCGGGACAGCAATGAGGAACAGCCAACAAGGCTAAACGATGAAGCCAAGTTGCTTGCGAAATCAGCGAGCGAGTCGCACAACTAGAAACGCACGTTTCACCGATTATTTCATCGAAAAACGCGTCGGAAACGAATCCGAAATTCCGCGAAGGGTGAGAGGGTTGGACAACCAGTCCACAGGGCCCCAAAGACCATACCCTTGCTGTCCACAGCGTCGCAACGCTGCCACAAACGCCAAAGTTCCAAAACAAGCACGCTTACATACATACAAGCAATAATTTAAGCCGTTAGAGCAATCCGTGCATCCGCACGACCTTCCGCAAGCACCAGCGGATAGGTAACGATGTCACGGAGACCGTGCTCACAGACCCACTGCGACAGGACAAGTCGCAAGCTCAGCGAACCCATAAAAACAACGAACACATGCAATAAGCAAGCATAAATAAGGCCGTTCGAGCGCTCCGTTCGTCCGCACGACCTTCCGCAAGCACCAGCGGATAGGTAACGACGTAACGGAGGCCGTGCTCACAGCCCCACTGCGACAGGAACAGTCGCTGGCTCAAATAAGCCATAAAAACAGCAAAACATACCAATACATGCTCGACAAGGGCTAAACAGCAAAATAACCCACCAAAATGGAAAACTAGGGTGAGCATGATGCACGTCACCGCGATCATCGTGCTCACTTTCCCGAGCTTCGGGAGGCAACAGATGGTCAAAAAACCAACATGCGGCCAAAAATAAGGCCAAAATCACCCTGGCCAGAGCAACTAGCTCCGGCCGGCTGCCGGCCGACATGCATGGCCGGCGGCGGACAGGGATGGGTGCGGGGGAGGTGAGGAAGAGGGGGCTCACCTCAGATGGCGGCAGGAAGCGGCGGCGGCGGCGCGGGGAGCAAGGTTGCTCTCGGGTTGGCTAGGGCTTGGCGGCGCGGCAACGGATGGCGGCGGCGGCCGGCGGCGACGCGAGCACCGGCGAGAGGGGCCCGCCGGACGTCGGTTGGCCGGTGACCGCGACAAGAAGGACGGCGGGTGGCGGCGGCGGAGCAGCAGGCTCGGCCGCGGCTGCCCTAGCAGCCCAGCCGAGGCTTGCGGCGGCTGCGGCGGCGCTCCGGCGGCACTGCGGCGGCCGGGGAGGCAGGGGGGGCGGCGCCGGAGGTCACGGGGGAGGCGATGCTCACCTTCCCAGGCCGCGGGAGGCGGCGGCGACTGGGGCTCACCAAGCTCAGCCAGCTGCTGCTCCAGCAGTGGCCGCAGCAGCTTGGCGGCGACTCCCGGTGGTAGGGCGACGGCGGCGGCGGTCGTGCCACTCAGGGGAGCTCCGGCGTGGGTTTCCCCTGGGTGCACACCTCCGGGAAGAAGAAGAAGAAGAAGGAGAAGAAGAAAAGGAGAAAAGGGAGAGAGGGAGATGGCCGGGGGTAGCGCCGGCTAGGGATGGTCGGCGGCGGCCGGAGGAGCTCTGGGAGGATGCTAAGGGGCAGGGGAGAGGTGGCTCTCAGCTGGGGGTGCTGAGGAAGAAAGAGAGAGAGGGAGAGATGGAGAGAGGAAGAGGGAGTGGGAGTGGGAGTGGTTCAACAACTACTCAACCACTCTCACAACCACTCTCACCCACACACACACTCCAACACAAACCCACACATCACCCCTGGGTTCCCCCACAGCAGGTACAAAAGCCCAGACACCCCTCCACATTCGAACTCACGTGAAACGGTGCGAAAAACGGGGTCCAGATCGCGAAACAATAAATATACAAATCGACCCCTCAGCGAAGAACATGTAATAACTTTCAATCCGTCCATCGCACGATGACACGGATTGCGCCATTGCGCTCAGCACTGTCGAGACATCGAATCTACCATTTTGGATCGTCAGAAACGGACTCCGGATCGCGCCGTTAAGTCGTACACTCTCCGCAGAAATCTACCATTTTGGATCGTCAGAAAAAATCCGGATCGCGCCGTTAAGTCGTACACTCTCCGCAGCCAAAAATCCAAAAATCATAAATACAAATAATACACACCCTATACTATATATATACGCATATATATACCCATACATGTATATATATATACTCAAACAGCTCAGATACACAGTAACAGGGGTGAGGGACACAGAATTCAGATTCGCAGATAAAACAACAATAAAAAAAAATTTGAATTCTCACATCACTCCCACCATACAAGAAGTTTCGTCCCCGAAACTTCCTCACACAACATCCGCGAACAACTGCGGAAACCTCTCACGCATAGCAGACTCTAGCACCCCAAGAAGTCTCGCGCTCCTCGCGACTCGTCCACTGCACTCGCACAACAAAAAACCCCGGTTCCGCAATCGCTTCACCTTGCGAGCCAAAACCTCAAAGGCACCTCACCGCAGCTGAGATCCTCCCTCAGCTGAACCGTTGTCGGGCCGATCACACGGCGCTCACCCACGTCATCCCAACAGATCGGTGATCGACGACGACGCCTAAACAAAGCCTCGCACGGTGCCAACCCAAAACTCGCTTGGAAGCTGTTGTTGTAGGCGAACTCCACCAAGGAAAGGTACCTGAACTAGCCCTCACCAAAATCCAAAACGCAAGCCCGGAGCATATCCTCAAGGGTCTGGATGACACGCTCCGACTGCCCGTCACTCTGAGGGTGGTAAGCAGAGCTGAAGTCAAGCCTCATCCCCAGTGCCTGCTGCAAGCTCCTCCAGAACTAAGAAACGAAGCGGGAATCCCGATCAGAGACGATCGACACAGGCACTCCATGCAGCCTAACGATCTCATCCAAATAGAGCTGTGCCAGTCGATCCCGGGACCAAGTCGTGTGCACCGGTAGGAAGTGAGCAGCCTTCGTCAATCGGTCCACGATAACCCAGATCGCATCGTGACCTCGCTGGGAACGAGGCAACCCGGTGACGAAGTCCATGGAGATCTGCTCCCACTTCCACACTGGTACAGGCAACGGCTGAAGCTTCCCTGCTGGTCGCTGATGCTAGGCCTTCACCTGCTGACAAATCAAACACCGAGCCACATGCTGAGCTACGTCCATCTTCATGCCAGGCCACCAGAAACTCTGCCTCAAGTCGTGGTACATCTTCGTCCCTCCAGGATGAACGGTGTACGGCGACCGGTGTGCCTCAGTCAAAATCTCTCGCCTCAAATCCGGATCACTGGGCACACACCTCCGTCCTCTGAAACGAAGCCATCGGCGTGAATCGTGAAGTCACCATCTCTGCCTTGCTCGGCCTCTGCTCGCACTCTCTGCAGATGCGGGTCCAACAGCTGTCCACTGGCAATCCGATCAGACAAGGTGGGCTGCACCACCAGAGTCAGCAGCTGTTGCGGTAGCTCCATGAGGTAGGATCTCCAACTCAAGTCGACGAAACTCCTCCACCAAGCGCTCCTGGTCGGTGATCATAAGAGTAAGCTCTGCCGAATGCTGCCTCCGGCTCAAGGCGTCCGCCACAACGTTTGCCTTGCCCGAATGGTACTGGATGGAGATGTCATAGTCCTTCAAAAGCTCAAGCCACCATCTCTGTCTGAGGTTCAGCTCCTTCTGGGTGAAGAGGTACTTCAGACTCTGATGATCCGTGAACATCTCGCAATGTGCTCCGTATAGATAGTGCCTCCAAAGCTTCAGAGCGAAGACCACTGCTGCAAGCTCGAGATCATGCGTCGGATAATTCTTCTCGTAGTCCTTCAGCTGGCGCGACGCATACGTGATGACCCTCTCTTGCTGCATGAGCACGCACCCCAATCCAATGCGAGACGCATCACAGTAGACCACAAAATCCTCACCAGGATGCGGTAATGCTAGGACAGGAGCACGAGTCAGTCTGTCCTTCAGCTCCTGAAAGCTCATCTGACAGGCTGGAGTCCACAGAAACTTCTCGCCCTTCCTCGTCAGCTTGCTCAAAGGGACGGTGATCTTGAGAAACCCTCAACAAATCACTGATAACAACATGCCAAGCCGAGGAAGCTCCTAATCTCCGCCACAAAAGTCGGAACAGGCAGAGCCACTACCGAGTCCACCTTCCTTGGTTTCACCGCAATACCAGGCTACGTCACGATGTGAACCAAGAAAGGAACTTCTCGAATAGATCAGTATGTCGTCAAGGGAGACCACGGCAAATTGATCCAAAAACTGCTGAAAACCAAGTTCATCAAAACCAAAAGCTGCCGGGGCGTTCGTCAAACCGAACGGCAAAACCGTGACCTCGTAAAGCCCGTAACGAGTCCGGAAGGCCGTTATCGGAACGTCCTCGGCCTTGATCCTCAGCTGAAGATAATCTAGCTGCAGAACACACTTCAAGAAACCGAGGCTCCTTGGAGCCGGTCGAAGAGATCGCAGATCTGCGGTAGAGGGCACTAAAACAACACCGTCATCTCGGTAAGCTCGAACTCCCAAACAAACCAACGAAAACCTTGTGAGTCCATCACTCTGGTGCACAGGGTTGCCAATCGCAACAAGCGATAAAAACACCAACAATGCCGAACATCAGATCCAAGTGAGCGGACACGTGCTCCAAAGCAAGACTACACGAAAGTCGCGGCGAAAACCCTGTACGCAAACACAAGCACAGAGACCTCGGAGCCAACAACCAGGCTCCCGTCATCCCGAAACCGAGCTAAAAAAAGCAACCTAACTCAACCGGAGTCAAACCAACGGCAGTGATGGCAACTGCGAAAAACCACGCCAGGATTAGCTCAAGGCTCACTACTAGAACAGGGATGACCACCACACAACTTTCCACAAGACAACGAAGAGGGAGAAATTACCTTGCAAAAGAAAGCACCGACTCAATCCAGAAAGTCTCCAAAAGGGATAGGGTATTTCGTCCTAACTTTTGACACTACGTTGTCTGCAGCCAACGTACTTATCAAAAGAAAACGAAATATCCCAAGATCAAAGGCCAACAACCAGTTGGCAACACCACAAAGGTACCATGTCAACCAATTCAAAAGCTGGACAAAGATCACGAAAGAATCATCGCCTTCAGCACTAAGGCCCTTGCCAGGGGTCTGGGCCCGAAGGGGTACAGGAAGCGGACTCAACTCCAGAACAACCTTGCAAATGAAAAGATGCGAAGTAAGAAATGTAATGCACCGGTATCAGACAGCGTCCTAGCACAAGAGCCGAAAAAGAGGTAATACCTACAACCATGGCGTCTCCATCGGTGTCTCCCACAGGGGGGACATGTTGCAGACGCGTCCACCCGAAGACTGGGGTGTCCCCTCCTGCTGGCGAGAAGTGGAGAGACGCCCAGACGAAGCAGCAGCTGCCGGTGGCGAGCTCCTCCGGTTCTGCCCCGCGGCGGCCCGGGGAGAAGCAGAACTCTGCGCCGGTCCCGACAAGCATTGCCGAGACATGTGTCCTCTCAGGCCGCACCGGTAGCAGCGGTCTCGGCGCTGGGGGCAGGTGGTCGGCCGATGGCCCTGCCCACAGATAACACACGTCGGGTTCCCCTGCTGCTGGCTCCCAGATGGAGCGCTCCTGGCAGACAGGATCCGCAGATGCCTCGGCGGCCTCTTATTAGGGAAAGAGCCACCGCTAGAACAGGGGTGGGGACGCTTCCGGGAAACAGCCAAACGTGCTAGAAGGTAACCACCATCCCTAGTCGCGAGGTCGGCATCCTCGCTCGGAACAGTCGATGCGGTCGCTGTCGTCGTCATGGTTGGGACCAGGAAAGGCGTGAGTGCCACAGAAGGGTCTGCGGTCATCGAGGCACTCGGCGGAGAAAGAGGATGAGGGGCTGGAGCGGCAGTCGTCGTAGCCTGCTGCTGCAAGATCTGCAGGAACATGCCGAAGAGGGCCGCTAACTGACCCCTCACCTCGGCCAACCCAACTTCTAGCTGCAGGATACGGTCTACATCAGGCTATCCGCCTCCTGCTAGCTCCTCACTCGCACCGGCCGCAGAAACCCGGATCAGGACATCGGCAGCCCGTCCCGTAGGCACACGCCCACCACCACGACCAGGACGGGGAGATCTACCACGACCACGAGCCATCTGCAACACAGAAACCGCATAAGAGAAAAGAGGGTCGGCTACACCCAACAAGCGACAAGCCGAAATCAAAACCCCCGAACTCTCGTTCCTATTCATCCTAGGTCTTCCTATGAGTCAGCCTAACCAGTGGTTCAGTTACAAGTTTATGAATGAATGAGTGTTTGTACCCTTTACGCTCTGATACCATCTCAATCTGTCACGCCCCGGGCTAGTTTAAGAAGCGGAAAACGTGTACATTTTTTTTTTTGAAAGCCTAGCCCGCGGCACGTACAGACCCGCCAC
Source organism: Puya raimondii (assembly GCA_016920855.1). Lineage (NCBI taxonomy): Eukaryota > Viridiplantae > Streptophyta > Magnoliopsida > Poales > Bromeliaceae > Puya > Puya raimondii. The sequence goes on from JABWPP010000050.1 coordinate 27,741,206, forward strand.
AAATACAGGGTCCGCTATACACACGGACAGAGCCTCCCCTGTATTTGCACGGCGTACACAACAACAACGATAGGATCACAACCACTTATGCATTCCCCACTCAAACAACATTACAATCATGATTCATACAGCTAACCGTCCTTAAACCTGTATGAATCTAAGCAAGTCCTTAGGCGAAGGATGATGCGATGCACAAACAACAATCATTCTAGAAAATTACTTCTTACCGAGAAGCTTTCTTTGAAACCCTAATTTCAAACATTTAAAACCCTTTGAAAACCGTTCTCCACACGAGAACTCTCTTTTGAAAACGCTACCACGAGGGGTAGAAAACCGAGTAAGCGATAAATGAGCGATCTAGAAATATATACAACCAAATAATCCAAGCATGCAATCATCACATAGGAATGCTAAATAAATCCACAAAACATAAGCATGCTAGAACATAATATCCAAAAGGTAACTGAACCACCAACACGTCTAGCTGATAAGGAGAGGGTAATAACCAAAATCTGGGGGGAAGCCTCACAGGTCAGAACCTCTAGCACACTATCTAGGCGTGCCTCGCTGCGTCCCGACTCCCACCACCCTGCTCACCTGAAAACAACAATGAGGGCGGGGGGGTGAGAACATGTAAACATGTCTCCTCTCCCAGTGGGTACCGCAAGCCGACGAAGGCGAGGTGTACACACCGGCACGAGGGTCAACAAAAGATAGATAAGGTATACAGTAGCACAAGTAAGTATGAGGCTGACATACAACTGAAATAACTATGCTACTGTAAGCAACTAGTACATGCATCAATGGAGATAACCACAAAGTAAACCCAATCATAGCCACCGGGACGTATCCCTGGCACTATCACCTGCTCAACTCTCGGTACATAAACCTTCTGGACGCACTGCGTCAAGGCTCACGGGTCGGTCGAAATCCACGACCCTTTTCCGAAAAAGAACACCCCCAAATGATGGATCAGACCGCGGTGTACGTGAAGTGCTAGAAGAGCTGTGACGATCGATGCGAATGCTCAATCCACAGAACGACAACGAGCCGTGAAGCAACTGATAAACCACGACGAGGATCGCACGGAACAACAGGCGATCACTACCGACCAACTGGGTCGTCTCAATAATCATGCAAACTACAACTACTCTACTATCCAAGCACGCATAAGTAGAGTCAAAGGGAGTCAAGTGAACTAATAACTGTAATGCAAGAGAAAGGATAGAAAGGTATCACCGTAGTCCACTGAACCGACTCCGGATCGAAGTACCTACCTGCGGTAACGATCAAGCCTAACTCCGACGGCTCTCAGAAAACACGACAGGACCTACGAAAGACTCACACGGTCAAGGTCCACCCAATCGACACTAAACATAAAGCTCACACATCCCGAACCGACGGATCGCTCGGAAAACCCACCGGGACGATCCCGAAACCACACAAAGCCCCAGAGGGGTACTAAACAGTCGAACAAGTCCCTCGCTGTCCCCAAACACATAAAACCAAGTGCGGGGATGGCGAGCACAAGCTCGGGGTGCCACGACTACAAACGCACCCGAAAAGGCTTCCCGGGTTCCCGAAAAATGCCGAAATGGCATCGGAACCCTTCGTCGCTCATCCGCTGTCCTCGGAACTTTGGGACAGCGATGAGGAACAGCCTACAAGGCTAAACAACGAAGCCAAGTCGCTTGCGAAATCAGCGAGCGAGTCGCACAACTAGAAACGCGCGTTTTACCGATTATTTCATCGAAAAATGCGTCGGAAACGAATCCGAAACTCCGCGAAGGGCGAGAGGGTTGGACAACCAGTCCACAGGGCCCCAAAGACCATACCCTTGCTGCCCACAGCGTCACAACGCTGCCACAAACGCCAAAGTTCCAAAACAAGCACGATTACATACATACAAGCAATAATTTAAGCCGTTAGAGCAATCCGTGCATCCGCACGACCTTCCGCAAGCACCAGCGAATAGGTAACGAAGTCACGGAGACCGTGCTCACAGACCCACTGTGACAGGACAAGTCGCAAGCTCAGCAAACCCATAAAAACAGCGAACACATGCAATAAGCAAGCATAAATAAGGCCGTTCGAGCGCTCCGTTCATCCGCACGACCTTCCGCAAGCACCAGCGAATAAGTAACGACGTAACGGAGGCCGTGCTCACAGCCCCACTGTGACAGGAACAGTCGCTGGCTCAAATAAGCCATAAAAATAGCAAAACATACCAATACATGCTCGACTGGTGCTGAGGAAGAAAGAGAGAGAGGGAGAGAGGGAGAGAGGGAGAGGGAGTGGGTGTGGGAGTGGTTCAACAACTACTCAACCACTCTCACAACCACTCTCACCCACACTCCAACACAAACCCACACCCCTGGGTTCCCCCAACACCAACACACCACACAAACCCACACATCACCCCTGGGTTCCCCCACAGCAGGTACAAAAGCCCAGACACCCCTCCACATTCGAACTCACGCGAAACGGTGCGAAAAACGGGTTCCAGATCGCGAAACAATAAATATACAAATCGACCCCTCAGCGAAGAACATGCAATAACTTTCAATCCGTCCGTTGCACGACAACACGGATCACGCCATTGCGCTCAGCACTGCCGAGACATCGAATCTACCATTTTGGATCGTCAGAATCGGACTCCGGATCGCGCCGTTAAGTCGTACACTCTCCGCAGCCAAAAATCCAAAAATCATAAATACAAATAATACACACCCTATACTATATATATACGCATATATATACCCATACATGTATATATATATATACTCAAATAGCTCAGATACACAGTAACAGGGGTGAGGGACACAGAATTCAGATTCGCAGATAAAACAACAATAAAAAAAAATCTGAATTCTCACATTAGCCATTCGGGTCCTTGCGGTGCATGTTGGCTGCAAAATGTTCGTTGTAGGAAGGGTGTGCACCTATAAGGAATCTATCTCCCTTGGTAGATAAGGGCATTAGTTCTATGTGACTTATGAGACCGAGTTTAGAAGACCTTGGCCAGGGCATAGTAAATTACGGAAAGGGTTTCCGATATTAAAGAAACTCGAATCGAATAAGTTTGACATATGACGGATGATGGGGTTTGACGAGCTATTCCATGACTTCCGTCTAGTCGGGACTCTTGATAGAAGGACTGTATCACACGATAACTGCACCAAGAGGTTCAATGTTCCATTCTACTGGAATGCCACTACATACTGCTAGGCGTCACTGGTGAATTGTGAGACTCATGAGATTTATCTAGATGATCGATAATTCTTATTGGGCTGAGTTGAAATTATTCCGACCCACTGAAAGGAGTTTCAGTGATATTGTTGATAGTGATCAGAATATATCTCACTACCATATAGAATAGAACCTATGGGGTCACACACATAAGAGGTTACGACTGATCGGATAATTGGATTGCGATTTTTGAATCGCCGGAGGACCTAATTGTCAATATATTGATAATTGGACTAATTTATAATTATTACAAATTAGTGGTATTAAAGTGTAAATATTATAAGAGAGGACTTACTAACAGTTAGTAAGTTGTGAGAAGGCTTATGTGCAAATGTTGCATTATTAATTTGATATGATCAAATTAGGATTGAGTTCAAGTCGAATCAAATTAGGATTTGATTAATCTAACCAATTAAGGAAAGGATAAATTTAAACCTAAATTTATTCTTATCCTTAATGGTTGTTATATTATTAAAAAGAGGATCATATCCCTCTATATAATATATGAAAGTTTTTAGAAAACCCTAGCCGTTATCTCTCTCCTTCTCTCTCTCCTCTAGCAAGAAAGACGTTCTTTACAAGGGAGCTAGCACCCCGGTGAGAACATCGATCAGATCACCAATCTCGTGTGGATACCTATAGAGGCCGGACGCGTGTGTAGTTTCAAGAGAACCTAATTCCTCGATCATCAGATTGCGGTGAAGAACTATCCGCGTAAAGGTAAAGATTAGATCTTCCTTTCTCTGTAATCTAGAATAACATATATGAGGGATCCTTATTGCGTGGTTTTTGGGTTGGATCTCGAGTTTTTTTTAATAAAAATCAAATTTGTTTGATTTCATTCCGCTGCAATTTTACCTTACGCAATTTTCTAACATTCACATCCAAACCCCTCCCCTCACCCTTATTTTCTCTTTTACTCTCTCTTCTTTCTCTCTCCAAAAGAGAAAAAATCCTAGTTTTTCTTCCTTGATAGATCTCTTGGATCCATCTCTTTGGAGGCTGGAGGAGATCAAAGCTCTTGGAGGAAGCTGTAACACCCCCAGTATTTGAAATAGTCCTATATATTGGATATAATTGTGACAACCAATGTCACGCCCCGGCTTAGGGTGGAATCCAGACTCGCCAACAGATCCGTCGCATACACAGGAGGTCCATGTACATGAAGTGTCTAAACCTGTAAAACATATAATAGCTACTACAACTATAGATATCAGAGCTAAAATGACATGACTAAAACCTGAAGCAATAATGTACATACATCACATACCAAAATAATACATCATCCACCTCTTATAGCTGAAAATAAAATACATCAAGCTGGTCAGGCCAGTCCCATGTGTGTATAATGTGTCGTCCAAAAACCATCCTCTATCAGGTCATCTACTACCTCGGTCAGCACAGAAAGGGAACGCTAACTAGCTCGCGACTCCCTTATCTCGGTTAGAAGCAATCACAGGTACAAAGAACTCTATAGAAAAGGTGTCAACAAAGGGCATGAAAACTACTATAAACGAGTAGTCCTCAGTGGGTACCATCACCGACGACGACAACCTCCCCACTAGGTCTACTAGAGGAAAAAATAAAAGGCTATAGCTTCTGGTAAAACATTAAGTAATAAGAGCCGGAAAAAAATCTACAGCTACAATGCTTCCATCTACTAATGCTAAAAAATAAATCAACAGGATGTACATAGATGCATCAAGTAGCTAACGGATGCTCACTATCCAAACCGAATCCATATGACCGTCTCTAGGGTCCGGTCAAGCCTACGCCTACCTACTAGCACGGCACCACCCTCGAGGGTGGCCAGTCAAATGTAGGTCGCCTCGGGGATCTCTTGCCACACCCGTAGGTGGACTATCTACTAATCAAGGCTACTGCAATATCAACGCATTAAAAGCCAAGCTCCGGAGCGGCACTCAAGGATAGCGATCCCACCGAGTAAAAAGCGTAGTCTTTGTCGAGCTCAAATACTACTCATGCAGGCTATAGTCAATGTTAATGATTAACCAGATCATAAAATGCTAATCCATGTGCCCCTAGCACAATTCGGAGTGAAACTCAACGATCCAGAATCACCGTAACGTCATACGACACACTAGTATCTAACCAGTCTACCAGTAGTTGTAAAAATTCTTTCGACCCCTCAGCACGGACGTAAAATCATCCTACACTATACCCAATCATATCTACCACTAACCTGGGTGAAAAATAGATAAAATTGATGCTAACAACAAAAGAGAATGACGGGAATAACCAGATTGCATAGTGCAGAATTTTACATGATCATGGTCCAATTTTTCATTATAGCATGTTCTACTATATAGGAGAGTACTATCAAATATCCTACTATAAAATCAGCATAGTAGATGTAGAATCTGCATAGTGTAGGTACACGTAGACTAGTGTGAAATACTATCACCTCTACTCCCTTGTTGGTTGCCGTTCTTGTATTATACATAAAGGAAGTTTACACATTAGCTGGTGCATGGTTATACAATTATAATGCTGGTCACCATAAGCATGAAACATGAGTAAAACATCACCATAACCAGATTACAAGCAACTTAAATAGTCAATCATGCAAGAACTGGTAAACACAGATGGATTCCGTTGTATTTAGTAACATTAACCCACCTCGGTAGCTAATCCAACTGCGAAAAGATGCGAAACTCAACAGACACCTTCTCGCGGCTCCAAACCAGCTGAAAATGTCAACCAAACCACCAAAAATTCAGCAATATTCTGCTAGCAATGGATGAAGTAAAAATTCAATCAAAAATCTATTTCGACTCCGAAACTCCAATTAACTAAAAATCAAATCAAAGTACCACACAATTCAGCTGGGAACATCTTCAAATCACTAGGAATTGAAGGAAAATCTATCAAACATCCTCCAATTGCAAAGCTAGAAGAATAGGAAGCGAGAATTTAACGAAATCCATCAATCTCCAAAATTTCAGCACCTTAGTGAAAAATTCAGCAATTTAACTCTTATTAACCTGAAATTTGGTTGGAGGAATAAGTCCACAAGCTCCTTTCCTTCACTAGAACCCCACCAAGAGCTCAATTTCACAGTTAGAATTCAGATTTAAGAATCGGATCAAAAGAATAAACGATATTCCAACACGGGTCCAAAAATCAGCACAATTCTCAATCTTAGTTCCAATTCAGATCTACTAACCAGAAATTCCAGCTTAACGAAGGTGCAAGCTAGGTTCCAACACTCCCTTCTCCTGCAATTTACACTCAATTTCGAATTTGAGCTTTCAATTTCACTCAATAAGATGCCCTCCTTGAAGCTGCCCTACTGCTAGTCAACACTGCTGTTGCTGCCGTCAGCCTCGCTGCAGTTGCTGCTGCTGCTGTCAGCCTTGCTGCAGTTGCTACTACAACCTGCTGCTTATGCTGTTGGCAGTAGCCACTAGTAGTGTAGGAGAACAAGAAGAAGAATAAGGAGATGATGAAGATGAGGCTGAACTTCCTGCTACTGCTGTTATTGCCCTACTGCTGCTGCCGCCTTGATTTGTTGCTGTTGATTGCTGGCTGCTACTGCTACTTGTGCTGCCAATTGCTGCAGCTGTGGCTGGCTACTGCTATTGTATCTTGCAGAGAAGGAGCAGAAGAAGGAGAGGATGAGGCTGCGCTTGCTGCTACTATAATTGCTGATGCTGCCCCTGCATTGCTGCTGGCAGCAGTTGGTGGTTCTTGGCAGCAATGCATAGGGAAAAGGGAGGAGAGGGAAAAAAGGAAAAGAATAGAAGAAGAAGAGTGGGGAATGGAGTGGAGAAGGAGGGGTTTCAGTTGGCTTTTGGCAGCATGCCAAAATCTCCAATCAAGGGAGTTGGTAAAGCTTCCCATGCTCCCTAGGCTCAAACAAGAGTTATCTTATTCCAGCTATAATTGGCTCCACTTAAGAATCATTTGTGACATCTATTTCGCATCAAAATTATTCCAACTCGAGTGGACACTTTACAGGAGTGTCGACTAGTTGCCGAAACTGTAGCCATTCCGACAGTCAACTTTTAGGGAACACTACACCAAAATAGTCCCACATCGGATTAAAAATGAGATTGTGAGTGAGTATATTAGAGACTATGGACCCTAATAATAATAACTGAGCTTAAGCATTTTGGGTTGGTCGTTTGGGCCTATCGAGTTATTATTGCTAGCGGGTCGAGTTGTCATATTTGATATAGGAGCCCGTTCACCAGCCGGAAGTGTGAGGTGGGACTCATATTGCCGGTGATTTTGGACTTTGTGTGTGATTGGGTTGACGAGGACATTAGGGCCTAAACCGAGAGAGTCTGTAACACCCCAATAGTGGCACATCAGATGGGAACGAGATTGTGATTGGGTATATAAGAGACTATGGACCCTAGTAATAATAACTGGGCTTAAGCATTTTTGGCCGATCGTGTGGGCCCAATGAGTTATTATTGTTAGCGGGTTGGGTCGTTACAATAAAAACCTCTTAACCCGGCTACAGTATTTTGGCTGGTGGCTAGGCCCAAGAGGTTAAGAGGGTTAAGTGTGCTAAAGCTATAGTAGCTCTAGGATGTTGTGATTGGATATATAAAAGACAATGTACCTGAGTAATAATAACTGGGTTTAAGCATTTTGGGCTGGTCGTTTGAGCCCAATGAGTTATTATTGCTAGCGAGTCGGGTTGATATATTAATAAGGCTAAACCTCTTAACCCGGCTATAGTATTTTGGACGGTAGTTAGGCCCAAGAGGTTAAGAAAGTGAAGTGTGCTAGAGCTAGAGTAGTTCTAGGATGGATGACCTCCATGGGAAGTGGGGCGTAACAGAAGCTCTATGAAGGAGAAGACAACCATCTCAACCCACTTTTCTCTTGTTAGGAGGAGGATAGGCGAGTTGATATGTTTAGGGTTTATTTTTTAGGGAGTTTTTCCAAATAGGAGATTTTGAGTTTCTAACTTGGTTAGAACTCTCTCTTTAGAGTTTCTTGGAGTTCTTTGGAGATCAAGAGTCATCTCCACGAGGAATTTGAGCTTAGGTGGGGAATATCACCGAAATGGGTTTGATCTTCCCTTTGTCTAAATTTTTTTTGGTTCTAATGCATGTCTTTTTAGTAAAATGTAGACTAAAATATTATTCATGTACATATAATAAGATTTGAGAGGTCTTGGGAGCTTAGGAGCATTTGATCTAGAAAGTGGGATTTTCAACTCATTTGCCATGTTAAAGTAAGAGCACATGTTACATGTAAATAGGGTATTATGTGAACCTTGAAATATAGATGACATCATAGTGGCATTAAACCTAGGATGGAACCTAGGATGTGGAACATAGAGGCACTTGGATGTCTAGACAAACTAGAACTAGATAACAAGGGAACTTGTGAAGCGAACTTAGTGGTTAACCCTAGAAGTCATGAGAACTTAGGGTATAACTATAATACAAGTCGCAATCTTCCGAAAATGTCAAAACGGGAGATCCCGATTCCCCTCGACTTTCTACTCCATAGTGGGAAAAGTCGATTCCCATCGATTCTCTATCATACTTGGAGATGCCGATTTCCTTCGACTCCAAGTGCCTATTGATTGGAGAGCTAGATGTCGATTGCCTTCAACTCTCCATGAGGTGTAACAAGATGTGGAACCAAACCAAATGGTTGGTTACTGTCACGCCCCGGATTACTCGTTTCCCCGGGCTCGCCAACAGATCCGCCGTATACATAGACATTTCTATGTATACGAAGCGATAGCTAACCTGTAAACAACATACAAGCCACTACAAGAGATATAGAGCTGAAAATTAAACATACTAATAATAAAAGCCACATGTACATATAGAGTCCAAAATACAACAGGTCCACCACAACCAAAATAGGTACAAGTCCACACTATATGTACATGGCACAACTCATAAAGAAACTATCTCCAGTAGGGTCCTCCTCTAGGAACAACAGGGACAGGTAGGGATCTAGCTCGCGACTCCCTTACCTCGATCCGCAGGAACAAGAGCAGCAGCCGCAACCGACGAAGGCTCTGCAAGAAAAAGTGGCAACAATGGGTGTGAGAACTACTATCAAAAGAAGTAGTCCTCAGTGGGTACCAATACCGACCTCAACGGTCCACCCACTAAGTCTACGAGACTAACAGTATAGCTGGTAGGTAAAGAACAACAAGGTAAGCTGGAATAAACTCTACAGCTGTAAAGCCACTACCCTACCACTATCCAAGTCAACTCTCAAGTAGCATCACTAAAGTGAAAAGTCATCCCTGACCCAATCTATCGGAACTGCCCAAACAGGCTCGTCCAGCCAACTGCCTAGCCACACCGCACACTACCAAAAATGGTAGCCGGTCCAAAACAGATACACAATCTGCAGCGACATCAACGCAAAAGAGGCCTCACTCCGGAGCGGCACTCGGGGGAGCTACCCAGCCGAGTTAGTACGCGTATCTCTGTCGAGCACAAACAGGCTCCGGCAGGCTATAATCAAAGAACAAAGGGGTCAAAAGAGGTCAAAGACTCTAAGCTCACGTGCCCTCAGCACAACCAGAAGCTAAAACAAGAGTCTGGGTCCACCGTCAACCCCGACGGCACCCGGTAATACAGAACAGTCTAACCCTGCTGTAAATACAAGCTCGGCATCCCAGCACGAGCGTAAATCCGTCCTACAGCGAACTAAGTATCCACCTCGCACTAACAGCGGTGATACAAGAACAGAAACGGCTCCTAGAGCTAAATCTAATAACAGTTCGAAAAGTGACGGTTGTCTGTTCGCAAGTTTTCTCCTAAGTCAATTCCCAGTTCAGCATGTAAAGTCATGTCAATAAATTATCTAATTATGCTCCAAATTCAGATTTCATATAACACATGCAAATTCATGAATTCGAGCTACTAACATGATTTAACAGATAATAAAACAGCATGCTGCACTCTCTACAACTTAGGAGGAAATCCGGCGATTTCGGTAACATTAACCCACCTGGAGCGCTAATCCGACTACGGATCAAACTGAAACTTCACAAGCACTTTCTCCCAGCTCCAAATAAAAGGAAAGTGAGGGCGGATTCCAAAACTCCTTGCTGGATTTAACGGAATCAAAACCCGAGTAAGAATTCTAACGAAAGTCGATTATGCATACAAATTCGACTTGGAAACAAATTTACTTAAAAATTGAGCCAATGTACCTTAAAGTTCAGTTGGGGCAACATCAATTTGGCTAACATAAAGGTGTGGATCGGCAAGAAACTCCTAAGAATCTCACACAAGAGAATTGGGGTCAAAACTCCCAATATAATATCAAATGCTTTCAATTTCAGCATTACAACAAAATTACCTCAATTAAAGCCCTCTTCTTTGACAATGCAGCTAAATAACTTGCTCCCCCAGCTCCATACAACCATTTGATTCATGAGGATGCTCCAATTGTTCAATTGGAACAATCAATTTTCATCAATTCTCCCCCAAAATCCAGCTACCAATTCTACTACTGCTACTACCTCAAAGCTGCTGCTGCTGTTGCTGGTTTCTAAGCTGCCAGCAGTGAGTTGCACTTCATTCTTGCTCCACCAACCAACCAACAGCGAAAAGGAAATTGGTACTTGTCCACAAGTGATCTTAGGCCTTTCCACTACGAGAAAAACCTATATTTCCCCAAGAAATTTCATCACAAATAAAAGATAAAGGTCCAAATTTCAGCATCGATGAAAAACAATTTTTCGGTCTTCGACCTTAACAAAAAAATGAATTTCTCATTCATTTTACCTCCAAATCGATCCAAACAAGATTCTATGCAGTAGAGGACGAAGTCAAGATCACTCCCAATCTTTTCGAAGCTTAGTCCCTATAGAAAATTTACAAGAACATTAATGAATTCTGACAGTGGACGAAATCAGCCTGAAATTCCAGCATTGAACCAACTTTGATCAACTTTAAAATTTAGGCCACTAACCTTCAATTCCAGCTCAAGGAAGATAAGGGCTGACTCCCAACTTCTCCCCACACAAGTTCAAGCCTTCAATTTCGAAAATGGAGCATTAAATCGTATCCAAATAGCTCCCAAAACTCTTAACTCAATGATGCCAGCCTGCAGGAAGCTGCTGGCAGCTTGGTTGTCGGTGGCTGCAACTAGAGTCCTGCGCAGGGGCTGGCAGCAGGGAGAAGAGAGGAGAAGAAATGAATGGAGGAGGAAGGAATAGAGAGGAAGAAGGAGAAGTCCACTTCAGCCACCCACTAGACTCCAAAAATCTGAGTTTGGGGTGGTTGAAGTTGGTGCAATGTGTCTTAGGCACAAAATAAGAAAACTGCACCAAGCTAAAATTAAGTGGAGTTTAATTGTGACATCAATTTTTGCATCCAAATTAAATCCAACTTATCTCAATAGTTTTCCAACATGTCAATTAAATCTTAGACTGTAATCATTCCGAAAAAAATATATTAATATCTTACTATTTTATTTCGAAACACTACATCCTCCCCCACTATAAAAAGTTTCGTCCTCGAAACTTAAATTTGTACCTCAAGTAGAACCTTTGAAAAGGTCGGGGTAGGACTCTCGCATCACAGCCTCCGGCTCCCAAGTCGACTCACGCTCCTCATGATTACTCCACTGCACTTTCACGTACGGTATGACTCGGTTGTGCAATTCTTTCGTCTCGCGAGCAAGAATCCGCACTGGTCGCTGCTCGTACTGCAGGTCTTCAGCCAACTCAAGTGGGGTGAAGTCAATCACGTGGGAGGGGTCGAACACATATCTTCTCAGAGCCGAGACATGAAACACATCGTGGACTCCAGAAAGTCGCGGTGGTAGGGCAATCCTGTACGCTACCGGCCCCACTCGCTCTAACACCTCGAACGGGCCAATAAACCGTGGACTAAGCTTCCCACGAACTCCAAAACGGCGAATCCCTCTGGACGGCGAGACTTTCAGAAACACATGATCTCCAACCTGGAACTCCAAGTCTCGTCTCCTAGTATCCGCATAGCTCCTCTGTCGACTCTGGGCGGTCTCAAGACGTCGTCGAACCATCTTGACCTTCTCTTCCGCTTCCAACAGAATATCGGGGCCCAAAGTCCTCCTCTCACCCACATCGCTCCAATGCAAGGGCGAACGACACTTGCGTCCATACAATGCTTCAAACGGAGCCATCTGGATGCTCGCTTGATAGCTATTGTTGTACGCAAACTCAACCAGTCCTAAGTGTCGATGCCACCCTCCACCAAAGTCTAGGACACATGCTCTCAACATGTCCTCCAGAGTCTGAATGGTCCGCTCAGACTGACCATCGGTCTGTGGATGAAAAGCCGTGCTAAACCGAAGCTGAGTACCCAGTGCTGTCTGCAGACTCCTCCAAAACTGCGAGACGAACCGTGTGTCTCGATCCGACACAATCGAGGTAGGCACTCCATGCAACCTTACTATCTCGTCCAAATACAACTGAGCAAGTCTATCCCTGGACCAAGTAGTCTGCACTGGTAAGAAGTGGGCAGACTTGGTCAGTCTGTCCACTATCACCCAAATGGCGTCGAAACCAGCTTGCGTCCTCGGTAATCCCACGACAAAGTCCATGGCGATCTGGTCCCACTTCCACTCGGGTATTGGGAGACTCTGAAGCTTGCCAGCAGGTACTCGGTGCTCAGCCTTTACCTGTTGACAAGTCAAACACTGAGCCACAAATCTCCCAATATGCCGCTTCATTCCATTCCACCAGAAATGTGCCTTCAAGTCCTTATACATTTTGGTTCCACCGGGGTGAACCGTATAAGGTGAGTAATGAGCCTCTCTCAAAATCTCCTCTCGGATCTCGGAATCCACAGGCACACACAGTCGGTCCCTGTACCGCAGTACTCCCGAACTGTCAACACTAAAATCTCATGTTTGCCTACTGGCAATCTGATCTCGAATCCTAATCAAATAGGGGTCCGCACTCTGTTTCTCTCGGATCCTATCCAACAGAGTGGGTTGCAAAACCAAGGACATAAGTTTTGCAGTAACCCCAGGGGACACCACCTCAAGCTCGAGCCGCCTCAACTCCTCAAGTAATGGCGCCTGCTGAGTGATCATCATACTAAGGCTCTGCACTGATCTCCTGCTCAACGCATCTGCCACCACATTTGCCTTGCCGGGGTGATACTGGATAGTAATATCATAATCCTTCAACAACTCTAACCACCGGCGTTGCCTCAGGTTCAATTCCTTTTGAGTGAACAGATACTTGAGGCTTTTATGATCCGTGAAAATCTCACAGTGCTCACCATACAAATAGTGCCGCCACAGCTTCAGTGCAAACACTACAGCTGCCAGCTCCAAATCATGCGTAGGGTAATTCTTCTCGTAATCCTTCAATTGCCGAGAGGCATAGGCAATTACCCTACCATGCTGCATCAGCACACATCCCAAGCCACTGTGTGATGCATCACTATAAATCACGAATCCTTCCCCCATAACTGGAAGGGTAAGGATGGGAGCAGACATCAGTCTCTCCTTCAGCTCCTCAAAGCTACGCTGGCACTCAGCACTCCAAACAAATCTGATCCCCTTCCTCGTCAGACGAGTGAGGCGTGTGGAGAGCTTCGCAAAGCCTTCCACAAAACGACGATAATATCCAACCAATCCAAGAAAACTCCTCACCTCGGTAACCGTCGTCGGTCTGGGCCAATCCCGAATAGTATCAATCTTCTGCGGGTCCACCGCCACTCCAGTGGCTGAAATCACATGGCCCAAGAAAGCTACCTCTCGAAGCCAGAACTCGCACTTCTTCAACTTGGCATACAACTTCTTCTCCCTCAGGAGTTGCAGCACTATCCTCAAGTGCTCCTCATGCTCAGCATCACTCCGAGAGTAGATCAGGATATCATCAATAAACACCACCACAAATCGGTCCAAGAACGGCTTAAATACTCGATTCATCAAATCCATAAACGCGGCAGGGGCATTAGTCAATCCAAACGGCATTACCGTAAACTCATAATGCCCGTACCGGGTCCTAAAAGCCGTCTTGGGAATATCCTCGGCCTTCACCTTCAATTGGTGGTAACCGGACTGCAAGTCAATCTTCGAAAAGACACAAGATCCTTGCAGCTGATCAAACAGATCATCAATGCGCGGCAAAGGATACCTGTTCTTGATGGTCACTTTATTCAACTCTCGATAATCCACACAAAGTCTAAGTGAACCATCCTTCTTCTTCACGAATAACACCGGCGCTCCCCAAGGCGATACACTGGGTCTCACAAACCCTTTATCCATCAAATCCTGAAGTTGCGCCTTAAGCTCTCTCAACTCAGCCGGTGCCATTTGGTAGGGTGTCCTTGAGATTGGTGCAGTTCCTGGAACTACGTCAATCACAAACTCGACCTCCCTGTCCGGTGGCATCGCAGTCAACTCCGGGGGAAACACATCCAGGAACTCGCGGACTACAGAGATGTCCTCGAGCTCCAGTGCTACCGTAGATACCTCAACCACAGTCGCCAAAAATGCAGTACATCCTCGACTCATCATCTGTCTCGCTCGTGCCGACGAAATCCAAGTCGCGAACAAAGTGCTCCTGCAGCCTCGATACACGTACTCCTCCTGGCCTGGCTCGCAAAACGTCACGGTCCTCTCGCCACAGTCGATCGTCGCGAAGTAGCGGGCCAGCCAATCCATGCCGAGCACCACATCAAAATCCTGCAATCGCCCCAAGACCAACAGGTCTGCGGGCATCACCCAAGGTCCAAGCTGCACAGGGCAAGCTCGACAACAGTCCTCCACACGCAAAACGTGCTCGGGAAACTGCACCTCTCGTGCACAAGGTAACGGCCCTATCACTAGCCCATGCAAGGATGCAAATGCTCGACTAACAAAAGAATGAGATGCACCGGTATCAAATAATGCACGAGCTCTAATGCCAGAAATTAAAATGATACCTGCCACCACATGATCCGCTGCCGTGGAGTCCTCCAGTTGAGTCGCAAAGACTCTGCCGCTCTGCGCCTGCTGTCGCCGCTCACCCAGGCGTGGTACAGAAGCCCGATCCGTCTGGCTATGAGTCGGTGTGGCTCCATAGGCTTGCTGATAAGCTGGGGGTGCCGATGCGATCGATGGTACAGGCGACGCTGCTCGGGGACATGCTGCCCGTAGATGTCCGGACTGACCACACCCAAAACACCGGCCCTCTCGCTGCTCGCACTGCCTAGGCCAATGTGGTCCTCCGCAGATGACACATCTCGGTGCTCCCCTCTGCTGCCGTCCCTGCTGACGGGATCCACCAGACCTCTGTCGCCCCGAAAACCCACGACCCTGGGAACGTGATGGTGGATCAAACCGGCAAAAACGGGCCAGTCTCTCAGTCATCCGCTCCTGCTCGGCCTCCGACATCGGTCCACCTGACCGGGAAGAGTCGCCAACCGGTGCGGCCGGAACTGCCGCCGAAGGGGGTACGACCGCAGCTGGAACGTCCACTGGAATAGCAGGAGGTGGCTCCTGCGACTCCGTCGCTCTAGGTGCTGCACTCTACGTGTGAGTAATGGTATCACACATCCTCCGCAAAAGTGCACTCTGCTGCCTAGCTGACTCGGCTAGCGCAGTCAACTGCTCACACACATCAGGGGGTGCACTAGGTCCCGCCTGCTCAGGCTCCACAGAAGGCGCGGGGGTAGCCCGCGTCGGGGGTCGACCTCGGTGTCGAGGAGGCGCCATGCTCACCTGCGCAACACACAGATCAGTTAGCAAACACAAACAACTCAAGACCCAATCATGCGAAAGTCCAGAAGGTCGTCTCTTTTCCCTCGCTACTTGACGTCGTCTGCAGCCAACGCAAGTTCGCGACAGGAAAGGACACACGCCTTCGATCACTCCCTCCACTTAAGAATGAGTTTAACAGTCAAATCGATGACTTTCGCGGCAAGTCACGTCTCTCACGTCTTGCATTCCTAGGGTCTGCCATAGCCTAGGGTTTACTAAGTCCCAACGACCTATTCCTAAGCTCTGATACCAACTTAATCTGTCACGCCCCGGATTACTCGTTTCCCCGGGCTCGCCAACAGATCCGCCGTATACACAGACATTTCTATGTATACGAAGCGATAGCTAACCTGTAAACAACATACAAGCCACTACAAGAGATATAGAGCTGAAAATTAAACATACTAATAATAAAAGCCACATCTACATATAGAGTTCAAAATACAACAGGTCCACCACAACCAAAATAGGTACAAGTCCACACTATATGTACATGGCACAACTCATAAAGAAACTATCTCCAGTAGGGTCCTCCTCTAGGAACAACAGGGACAGGTAGGGATCTAGCTCGCGACTCCCTTACCTCGATCCGCAGGAACAAGAGCAGCAGCCGCAACCGACGAAGGCTCTGCAAGAAAAAGTGGCAACAATGGGTGTGAGAACTACTATCAAAAGAAGTAGTCCTCAGTGGGTACCAATACCGACCTCAACGGTCCACCCACTAAGTCTACGAGACTAACAGTATAGCTGGTAGGTAAAGAACAACAAGGTAAGCTGGAATAAACTCTACAGCTGTAAAGCCACTACCCTACCACTATCCAAGTCAACTCTCAAGTAGCATCACTAAAGTGAAAAGTCATCCCTGACCCAATCTATCGGAACTGCCCAAACAGGCTCGTCCAGCCAACTGCCTAGCCACACCGCACACTACCAAAAATGGTAGCCGGTCCAAAACAGATACACAATCTGCAGCGACATCAACGCAAAAGAGGCCTCACTCCGGAGCGGCACTCGGGGGAGCTACCCAGCCGAGTTAGTACGCGTATCTCTGTCGAGCACAAACAGGCTCCGGCAGGCTATAATCAAAGAACAAAGGGGTCAAAAGAGGTCAAAGACTCTAAGCTCACGTGCCCTCAGCACAACCAGAAGCTAAAACAAGAGTCTGGGTCCACCGTTAACCCCGACGGCACCCGGTAATACAGAACAGTCTAACCCTGCTGTAAATACAAGCTCGGCATCCCAGCACGAGCGTAAATCCGTCCTACAGCGAACTAAGTATCCACCTCGCACTAACAGCGGTGATACAAGAACAGAAACGGCTCCTAGAGCTAAATCTGATAACAGTTCGAAAAGTGACGGTTGTCTGTTCGCAAGTTTTCTCCTAAGTCAATTCCCAGTTCAGCATGTAAAGTCATGTCAATAAATTATCTAATTATGCTCCAAATTCAGATTTCATATAACACATGCAAATTCATGAATTCGAGCTACTAACATGATTTAACAGATAATAAAACAGCATGCTGCACTCTCTACAACTTAGGAGGAAATCCGGCGATTTCGGTAACATTAACCCACCTGGAGCGCTAATCCGACTACGGATCAAACTGAAACTTCACAAGCACTTTCTCCCAGCTCCAAATAAAAGGAAAGTGAGGGCGGATTCCAAAACTCCTTGCTGGATTTAACGGAATCAAAACCCGAGTAAGAATTCTAACGAAAGTCGATTATGCATACAAATTCGACTTGGAAACAAATTTACTTAAAAATTGAGCCAATGTACCTTAAAGTTCAGTTGGGGCAACATCAATTTGGCTAACATAAAGGTGTGGATCGGCAAGAAACTCCTAAGAATCTCACACAAGAGAATTGGGGTCAAAACTCCCAATATAATATCAAATGCTTTCAATTTCAGCATTACAACAAAATTACCTCAATTAAAGCCCTCTTCTTTGACAATGCAGCTAAATAACTTGCTCCCCCAGCTCCATACAACCATTTGATTCATGAGGATGCTCCAATTGTTCAATTGGAACAATCAATTTTCATCAATTCTCCCCCAAAATCTAGCTACCAATTCTACTACTGCTACTACCTCAAAGCTGCTGCTGCTGTTGCTGGTTTCTAAGCTGCCAGCAGTGAGTTGCACTTCATTCTTGCTCCACCAACCAACCAACAGCGAAAAGGAAATTGGTACTTGTCCACAAGTGATCTTAGGCCTTTCCACTACGAGAAAAACCTATATTTCCCCAAGAAATTTCATCACAAATAAAAGATAAAGGTCCAAATTTCAGCATCGATGAAAAAAACAATTTTTCGGTCTTCGACCTTAACAAAAAAAATGAATTTCTCATTCATTTTACCTCCAAATCGATCCAAACAAGATTCTATGCAGTAGAGGACGAAGTCAAGATCACTCCCAATCTTTTCGAAGCTTAGTCCCTATAGAAAATTTACAAGAACATTAATGAATTCTGACAGTGGACGAAATCAGCCTGAAATTCCAGCATTGAACCAACTTTGATCAACTTTAAAATTTAGGCCACTAACCTTCAATTCCAGCTCAAGGAAGATAAGGGCTGACTCCCAACTTCTCCCCACACAAGTTCAAGCCTTCAATTTCGAAAATGGAGCATTAAATCGTATCCAAATAGCTCCCAAAACTCTTAACTCAATGATGCCAGCCTGCAGGAAGCTGCTGGCAGCTTGGTTGTCGGTGGCTGCAACTAGAGTCCTGCGCAGGGGCTGGCAGCAGGGAGAAGAGAGGAGAAGAAATGAATGGAGGAGGAAGGAATAGAGAGGAAGAAGGAGAAGTCCACTTCAGCCACCCACTAGACTCCAAAAATCTGAGTTTGGGGTGGTTGAAGTTGGTGCAATGTGTCTTAGGCACAAAATAAGAAAACTGCACCAAGCTAAAATTAAGTGGAGTTTAATTGTGACATCAATTTTTGCATCCAAATTAAATCCAACTTATCTCAATAGTTTTCCAACATGTCAATTAAATCTTAGACTGTAATCATTCCGAAAAAAATATATTAATATCTTACTATTTTATTTCGAAACACTACAGTTACAAATAAGAAAAGATTGGGATAATCATGTAGACCAATGGCATAATAAATCATTGTGGCATATTGTATACATTTGAGGCATAGTAGTTGTACTTTCCTTTCATGCATCACTATTGTGGTAGTAGTAGATTTATTTATTATTATTGTTCTACTTATGCCTCCTTTGAACCGAGTGAGTGTAGAGAGCCACTTTCAGTGGTTGCACTCACTGGAAACTTATTTCAAGTTCTCACCCCGTTGTTCTTGATATCTTTTTCAGAGCCATATAGCGCCGGTGAGGCATGGGATCATAGCAAGGGCGTTGCGAGTTAACTACATCATTCATGAGTTGGTATAGAGGGTACTTTTTTCTTTTTTTTTTGCATAAGCAAGGATATTGTAATATTTTTGGAGATTCATAAGTCGTAATCCTCGAAGAGGTTAAATATACTAGTTTCAATTTAGTAACTAATTACTTTGAAGTTTGTTGTACCTATATCATGTATTTGTTGTACATATTGGCGTATATTTTCACTTCATGCAGGTAGGAAAAATCTTGTTTGTTCGACGAGTTTGTTGAACGTGCCCGAGAGGGCCCACTGGGCAGGACTCGGGATGTGACAATAGCAGCGGTGACGATAACGATCGACTGTGCATGATGGCTGCAGTCGTGGTCGTCGATGATGACGATTGGCCATGCGGGATGACCGAGGCAATAATAATATTTACTCTATCATCTCCCTCCCAACTGCAAGTTATGGAGATCCCGAGGATCTAATAGTTATGTTAATACATAGAGGGAGGTGAATAGATATGTAGGCCAAAACACAAATCTCAATGCGATAAAAATAAATATATAAAATAAAAATCAACACACCGAGATTTAATGTGGAAAAACTCCAACTAGAAGTAAAAACCCCACAGGATTAGACATGTGATAACAATCCACTATGAAATAAAAGTTATAAGGTGATTACCGACTCCACGGACTCAAACCTCTATTTTATCTTCTCTGGATCACGCACACTCCAACGACTAGTCTAGCCCACGCTTGAATCCACGAAAGCCACTCGAATCTGCGAGTTCCAAGCTTCGAATTAACGAACACCTTGATCACGTCGAATCCACGATGTCACGTCGAATCCTCGACATACACTCAAATAGAATAATGTATAAACATTTTGATAGTGATTCCATACTTAGAATATTGTTAAGAAATCATGAAAGAAGTTTCTAAGTGAAGAGCAGATCAATTCAATAGAAAAGTTGAAATAAAAGAACCTTTGAATTGATCTGGAAGAGGCTATTTGGTGGAAAAAGGTTTAGAACGAAAATCTAGCCTCTAGGGTTGCTCTCAAGTGGATTCTAAGTTAATTTTTTTATGATTGAGAAACCCAAAGAGTGTATTTATAGCCTTTGGAATCAATTAGACTCAGACTAAAAGTTATAAAACAAATTTGCATATTGTGTACCAGTACACGAAGTCGAGTTCCAGTACTCAAAGACATAACCAGCAGATTTCTCTATTATGTACCGGTACTCAACCAAATCAATACTGGTACTTAGGTAAATCAGTACCGATACTCAACGTTGGTACTGGTACTCAACTTTGATACCAGTACTTAGTGCAAATTCTAGAATTGGTACTCTTATGTTTTGAGGAACTATTCTTCGGGTACCAGTACTCAATATAAAAACATAGATTTTTCAAATCTGATTTTGAGGAACTCTTTTCTAGTATTGGTACTCAATATAAAATTGAGTTAGATTAAAAATCTTAGTTCCAAAACATCTTTTAATCCGGTTTAAATATATTCTATCAATTCCATTGCTGTAAATAGATAAGAATTAGTATGAAAATATTTAGGGCTTTGTTGGTTTGAAGTATTTGAGACTTGGAATGAGAATCAGAATAAGTCATTCTCATCATTAGTGTTTGGATTGAGGGATTAGCATTTATATTTCTACTCTAGGGGAATTCGAATCCCTCAAAAGTGACTCCAACCTCCATGGTGGGAGTTAACTTTCATTCCGGAGTGATTGAGAAATTTTTTTTCCACTAATAATTATTTAAATTCAAAGATAAATAATATAAATTCATCAGTTTAAATCATAATTTCAAAATTAAATTTTAAATATAAATTTAAATTCAAATTTTATTTTCTTAAATTTTAATTTAATATCTCTAAATTTAAATTTTGACGTTGACCTTGAATTTGAATTGTAAATCCAAATTTTAAGTTTAAATTTAGATTCAAATTTTGATTAAAAATTTGAATAAAAATTTAAATTTTAATTATTTTTTTAAATTTTAATTTGGTTTCGATTTCTCTTATGAACCAAAGGAATTGTTGTTTTTATCATTCCGTTTTCGATTCCTACCCATTTCCATTCCTATTCCTATTTTGATTCCTCTCGTAAACCCAACATGCCCTTAGATTATAGCTAAGCATTGTGAGTTCAATTTGTGAGTTTTTCTTAACTTCCTCGCGAAATCTTCGAGTCTTAATATATTATTATAACGAACCGAACTGTAATATAGCGAACTTTGGCTAAATTAACTATTAGAAATTTAATCATTAGCGGCATTTTTTTATGCTGCTAAATGATCGATAAATGCTGCTAAATTTTTTAGCAATATTGACACTAAATGTCGCCTATGCCAATGTCGCTAAAAGTATTAGCAGCATATATAATAAATACTGCTAATGTGAATCAATTAGTATCATTAGCACCATGCCGCTAAAAGGGCTGTTAAATGCTAATTTTATGTTGTTAATTAGTGTTAGATGAATAAAATGCCGCTAATACAAATACCTTATTTTGGGGACTCAAAATTTAAAATTTTAATTTTATTTTAGATTCAATTTTAAAATATAAATTTATTTATATTTATATCTGCTTTTTCTTTTTGAGAGAAAGATATCATGCAACTCACTTTATTTATTTCTTTTTATATACTTGAAATATGAATCAAGTAGGATTCGAACTTAGTACCTCAGGTACCAACAACCAATCACTTTGCCACTTGCACTAGGGATAGTAAGTTATATATATTTAAGTTTTTTAAATTTTAAATTTTAAGTTTTAAAATTTTAAATTTTTAAAATTTTAAATTTTAAAATTTTAAAATTTTAAATTTTAAATTCTAAATTTAGATATTAAATTTAAAATTTTAATTATAAAATATTAAATTTAAGTTTTGAAATGTCACGCCCCGCGTGCCTTATCACCAACTTGGTGAGAGAACAACCCGCACGAGCGCGTGCACCAGATCCGTCGAACGGACAGGATCTTTCCTATCCGCCCAAGGCGTCATAACACATGCAGTCACAAGACGTTCCAAACAGGAACCGAGTACAAAGTTGCGCAAGGAAAGCATCGGTGAAAGAAGATTCTACTTCTAATACATCACATAATCTCACTTACATGCAACCTTTTTCTTTTCTTTACAAACATTCCATACAATAAGTTTCAAAACATGAAATTTATATTTAACATGCTTTACATAACCCCTATACTATATTGTCCAAAAATTGGGGTACATCTATACATGAGACCAAAAGGGAAGGGCCGCTATCTATTTACGCCAAACCCTTGCCAAGCTCCGCCGCCTCGCTCGCGGAAGGACCTGAAAATGATGGGGTGAGAACTATAAACATAGTTCCCAGTAGGTAAGGCCACCCAAGAGAGAAGCTCGACCCACCAGGTCCAAAGAAACGACTCAAGCATCGGTTAGTAAATACAAATAACAATGCGTATTAAGTCTACAAACCTATAAATAAATATGAACAGATGCAACCTATTAAATGACATCTATCATTTTTCCTAGGTCCATCCCGTAGTATGTAATTCATTTACATTTGTAATCTTTCTAGGCATTGGTGTCGGAATCGCCGCCCCACCAACCCGGTTTATCTTTTGTGCGGACTTACCGCCTTGCTATGGCGTTGGGGTTGGCACCGCCACACCACCAACCCATCTTTGATTACTTTGGCATTGGTTTCGGATTCGCCACTTCAGCAACCCATTTTTGATTAATTTGGCATTGGTTTCAGAATCGCCACTTCACCAACCCATTTGTTTACTTTGGCATTGGTTTCGGAATCGCCACTTCACCAACCCATTTTGTTTACTTTGGCATTGGTTTCGGAATCGCCACTTCACCAACCCATTTTGTTTACATTTCACGTTTCTAACCTATGTCCAATGACACTAGGTTCACACACCGTTTTCCAATCTATATTCCACAACACTAGGTTCATGCCAAGTTCCAACCTATGTTCAACAATACTAGATTCATGTCAAGTTCCAACCTATGTTCAACAACACTAGGTTCATGTCAAGTTCCAACCTATGTTCAACAACACTAGGTTCATGTCAAGTTCCAACCTATGTTTAACAACACTAGGTTCATGTCAAGTTCCAACCTATGTTCAATGATACTAGGTTCATGTCACAATTGCACTATTACACACATTTCATGCATGCACGTGTCTATAACCTTTCTATCACTTAGAAGCACAAGTTATACATACATGCAAATGTTCTTTCATGGTATTTATGTCACGGCCTGGGGTCCATTTAGAGTTTATAAAAGATCAGCGGAAAATACAGGATACATTTTTCTTTTTATTATTGCTTTACAATCTTGACCCCAAAGACGACAGACCCGCCACAAATACAGGAAACCCACTGTTCATTCGGACAGAACCTCCCCTGTATCTGCACGGCGTCGCACAAGTACATATACAACACATTCATTTCATTCACATCAATCATTCAAACGTATCACCAACAGAAAAATCCTTTCATTTTAGAGAAAAGCTACCACGAAGGGTAGGAGATGGGTTTCGCAAATCTTATCACAAGTGCTTTATTAAACATTACTAAACTACATGTCCAAAGAGTAAATAAAACTGAACCATAATTCTAAAGTTATTTATCCAGAGTGCAAGTAAGGAAAACTAAACCAATGACCGGGTCGGGAGTTCTAATGACCGCAAATGACGTGCCTCACGTCTCGCCCTGACTCGAACCAACTGGATCACCTGAAAACAACAAAGTGGGGGGAGTGAGAACATGTAAACATGTCTCCTCCTCCCAGTGGGTACCGCAAGCCGACGAAGGCCGGGCACACACTGGCAGACAGAAAACTGAAAGGAAGATAGTACAGTAGCAATGCAAGTAAGTAGAGAATGAAACAAATATACTAGTGCTACTGTAGATGTAATGCATCAACAAACGAATACAACAAATATACCCAATCTAAACATGCCACAACGATCCGCAGACCTCAGGCCCATGCCACTCCTACTCTGCCAGCATATAAGTGCCCCACTGAGCTCATGGGTCGGACGTACGACCACTTTTTCGGAAAAGAACACCCTCTTGCGGGGATCAACCGCTGGTGTTCGCGAAATGCGCAAGAGTAATGGCGATCAATGCAAGTATAACCAATAACTGTTGGCAACCAGCCAACAATCCACCCCTCCGGGTATACCGACCGTATAGGTCATCAGACAACCGTGTCAAGAAACCGACCAAGAAGGTCACGAGAACATCATCTCAGATACGGATATAATCATATCTACTCTACTACTAGAACAAGTAAGGAATGCAAGTAGAGATCACAAGGTGCCAGCTCAATTCATCACATATACTCATATAAGGAAACAAAAAGGAAAGAGTAGAAGGAACGTCACCGAGCATGCACCACTAGACCAACTTCGGATTGAAGTACCCACCTGTAAAGATCGCGTCGGAACCCGGAATGCACTGCGAATCAACCGGATCTACCACAGGTGCACGGAGTCAGGGACAAATCACAAATGACTCAAACAAGACACAAACACACAACCCACAAATCTCGAGACTCGGTTTCCCAAAACCGATCTCCGTAAATTGCCGAAAGTCCCGAAATCACACCGGGATGTCCCCGGGACCCACAAACAGTCCCGAAAGGCACCGACTCACTCCATGAGTCGACCGCTGACCCGGAACACAGCCATTTGTATGTTCCGACAATGAACATATGCTCGAACATCATATTAATTAGTCTCGGACCATCGTTCCGATCCGGGTTCCCGGAAGTGACGATTTCGACACCGGAACCCACCGCCGCTCACCGGAAGTCTCCGAACACACGAGACAGCCAGACAACCAGCCAACAAGGCTCAGCGGCGAACCCAAACACATTCACACAGTGTCGGATGAACTCCGAACCGAAATTGCGTTCCGCCGACGGATTTCGTCGAAAAACGCTCCGAAAACTCTTTTTCGGAGGAATGAAGGGCAGCGGACCTTGGACAATCAGTCCACAGGTCACGCGTAGCGTGAATGCCCACAACGACTAAATTGTATAAAGCCCCCAAACATTCAATAATATTGCAACATAACATGCATTAGAGAGAGATTATGGGCCGATACCTCGATCTGAGCATTTTCGAGGCCCACCGAGACACATCCT
Organism: Puya raimondii; assembly: GCA_016920855.1. Lineage (NCBI taxonomy): Eukaryota > Viridiplantae > Streptophyta > Magnoliopsida > Poales > Bromeliaceae > Puya > Puya raimondii. Next base: position 27,766,679 of record JABWPP010000050.1, read on the forward strand.
GTTAACTCTCGATAAGGCGGAGGCCGTGCTCGCTGTCCAGAGCACAGCGGACAGCCGAGGAGCATGCTGGATCACCCGAAATCTCGATCGAAAAGGTCAATCGGGAGCGACGATCAAGAATCCGCTGTTTTGAGCCTCGATAACTACAAAACATGTGAGCACGGAGGTAGTCAGCACCTCAGGAAGGTTGTGCTCACCAGCAGGGTCAACGGAAGTGCTCGGATCGCCGGAATAGCGATGCTGTCCAAAACAGCCCCATCTCGGGCTGAACCCGAGAGCAATGTGTTGCTCCGGCCGACGACGGCGACGACGGCGGGTGCGCCGGTGGGAGGCAGGTGCGGCCGGCGGGGGACGGCCGGGGCTCGCATTAGCCGGCGGTGGGAGGCGGCCGTTGTGGCAGGCGGTGGTGCCCTAGCCCGCACAAACCCGGGTTTAGCTCGGGTTAGTCTCAGCGGCGGCGGCGGCGGCAGGGCGACGCTGGACAGTGACGGGGGTCCCTCCGGGGTCACGAGGGAGGAGGGGAAGGCCGGCCGGAGCAGCGGCGGCGGCGCGCCAAGTCGCACGGCCGCCCGCAAGCTCTCAGGCTCAAACCGGCCACGGCGGCGCTCGGCACGATCGGCGGCAACGGCAACGCCGGGGATCGGGTGCGGCGGTTCCAGGGGGTCGAGGGACATCGGCAGGAGGCTTCAGGCGGCGGCGGCTGGTGGTCTCTATCACCACCAACCCGCACAGGCCACATGCGGCCTGGCCAAGACCGCAGGGCTACAGCGATAGGTAGAGGCGGCCGAGGACGGTGCGGCAGCACGCCGGAGGTCGATGGCGGCGCCGGAGAACCCGCAACAACTACCAGGGGTTCATCCCAATCAGATCTAGCCAAGGAAGGAGAAGAGGAAGGGAGATTAGAGGTGGTGGTGAAGGTGAGGGAGGGTGGTGGTGCTGGAGTTGCAGCCACTGCCGGCCGAAAATAGGGTTGCCGGCGGCGGCAGCCGCGTGCAGATGGAGGAGCAGGAGGCGGGGGTGTCGGCTGGGTTGCTGTGGAGGTGAATGGAGGCTAGGTTAGGGTTTCACATGAGAAAACCCTAGGTGACCTATATGTATATATGCGCCAACTTACATATAAGTCCATGAAAACCCGCATTTAATTACTAGTCCCTCACAGCACGCGTATTTTGCGCATACGTACCTCCACGCTGAGTTTCACGCATTTTAATACATAAAATATTGAAACTTTTCGCGAAACATCAAACACGACATTTTGACCCATCCTCGAAAAGCGTGCGATATCTTGCCGATCGTCCATCGGATTTTCGAACGGATTGCACCAGCGCGTTTAGCACTATCGAATCATCGAACTCACGATTTTGTTTCATTCGATTCGGCTGTAGATTCGCGACGAACTCATCCTCTTTCCGATTCATCTATACACCAATTGCTTAACGGCCGATAATCACTTTTAAATCCTCTCGATTAGCGAACTCGCGACCAAAGTTCATCGTCACCAACTTTCTTTCACATGCTAGGTCCCTATCTGAGAGTTCACACGCAAAGCGGAGCTACGGTAAGCTTTGCGAGGCTAAAACAATGAAGATTAATAGTCCATTTTCGACAAGATCCAGTTTTCTCGAAAACCGTGCATCAAATCCAAAATCCGTCAGTGCCATCGTGTCCAGAATAGTCGAACAGTTGAAAACGAGCTATTGGACCACTAAGAACAGAGTCCGATACACTCCAGAAGCCATCTTTAATCGTCGGCCTATCCGGAAAACTAGAGTTACTATTCACTTAAGTGAATTTTCGAAATCACGTAACTCTTTCATTTTAAATCATTTTCTCCCGAAACTTGACGAATGATTATGTAATTAAAATACACACATAAACATCGTTAACGGAGAGTTAAATTGTATAGCAAAATTCTCAGTCTTTACAATTTAACATGTTACATATGATTCTACTCACATGCAAGGTGAGCTCATTGCTCATTTCACTTAACAAAGCAATTTAGCCAACATGCACAATTTCACTCTAGGGTTTCTTACACATGCACCATTTTAAATTCTTAATAGTTATTACCCTAGACAGGGAAGTGACCTAATCACTTCGGTGCAACACAAACCCACCTCAAGAGCTTCCAAATCTTTGTGTTTTTTGAGCTCCTAGGTCACCAAGCCTTGAGTTCTTGCTTCAACCTAAGCTTTTGCCCTAAATAAGCAAAAATGGTTTGTTACCTATTACGAACCCTTAAATCTAACCATTCATCAAAATCAAGTGTTCCCACATGATTCTCTAGGCCTCAATTGCAATTCCCGAAGGTCTAAATATTTTTAGCACCTCCCAATTGCAAAACCCCAATTTTACCCTAGGTTTTGAATGCATGTAGCAAAATCCTAGTTTTCATGGCCAATCTCCCACCATTTGTGGTCTAGATTGCCAAAGGTTTTCAAAAACCTCAAAATCTAAGATCAAATCCAAGGTTAAGGCCTAGAATCACAAGAACTCACCTCAATACCCAAGCTCCCTAGCTACTTCTTGCACCAAGAAGCTCCTTTGCACCTTGGAAGTCCTTTTCTAAGCTCCAATCCACCACTTCTCCAAGATTTGGAGAGATCTCTAGAGAGAAAAAGTGAGGGAAAGGGAGAGGGAGTGAGGATGGTTGAGAAGGAATGAGGGGAGAAGGTCTCAGCGCCTATACATAACCCCGACCCCATGAAATTACCAAACTGCCCTTCACTGGGCATTCTGCTTCAGCCGGGTCTGGACCTTGCAAATGGGGTCCGGACCCCGTACGCATATCCTGCTCTCTGCGCAGGTCGGGTCCGGACCCCACAGCCGGGTTCAGAACCCGTACGCGCATCTCAGCTCGGAAACAGGTCGGGTCCGGACCCTAGCTGCTCCACGGACTTCATTGTCCGGACCCCAGATCCCGGGTCCGGACCCCGTGAGCAATTTAGTTCCAGTTTGGTCTTTTCCAAAAATTCAAAATTTTGATTTCTGGATTCCAACTCTGTCACGCCCCGGGCCCTAGTGAGAGCCTACCAGGCACGTGCACAGACCCGCCGTGTGAGTCAAGTGAAGGGAATAGGCAACTTAGTAATCTCCCCACAATTATCCATAACATCCAATCAAACTAGGAAGTTTGAATTTCGATTACATCCGCTTGTCCAAATCAACTATGGATGGCTTGATTCCTTGAGATCTCCAATCATATCCACTTTGGCATCAACTGCCAATTGACGCTAGTCCTCACAACTGAATTAGCACATCTTCAACTTGAAGCACTTGAAGTCCTCATTCAAAGGAATCCTCATGGTCATCATCGCCTCTCGACTTCCAACATGTCGTCGATGCGCACAGGGACAAAGACACCCAGAAGGGCCAAACATCACAACACACAAGAGCATCAACCAGCTCAAACGACACCGCGACAATTTCGTAATGTCTACACTGAGTGAACAAGTTACCCTTGGTCCAAACTCAAACTCGATCCAACGAGAGTAGTACCCAGATTGCAACTACCCTCGAGTAAGTCCAGAATTCATGGAGCCGATCAAACAGATCATCATATCTCGGCTAAGGGTACATATCCTTAATCGTGACCTTACCGAGTTCACGATAGTCGACCCACAGTCGAAAGGACCCGTCCACTCAAAACAGATGAGATCAATGCCCCATAAGAGAAAATACTAGGCAAAAGAGGTTTCCAGACCAAGCCTTCAATTCTCACAACTCAACCGGGATTGCACAAGCAACTCCCTCACAAGAGACATCCTCGCTTTTGAGGATTCTCAACTCTCACCAAGGATGCTGGCCTAAAGGCCACGCGCCTACTCAGCCAACAACTAGGCTTGGGCGGGTGAAGCAACTATCGCAACCAGCGAACCTTCGCGCCCTCAGAAAACACTATTTTGTGTCCAGGTTCCCAAGACACTACAGCTTGGCTCACTCAATCATCGGTAACCCGGTATCCGAAGAGCCAGCCCAAGTCCAATTCAGGACCATACGCTCTCAGCCAAACAAAGCCAATCGCTTCGTTGGTGCACATAAACATCCAATCCTAATGGAGTACAAGAACAGTACTCCCAAGTCCAAGCAATCAGGACCAACTCGAACTGCAAGCAACAAGGAATGAGTTCCCTGCCATGCATTCGGCAAACAGCCGATCCAAAATTACAATCATAACAAACAACAAGCTAGCCCCAATACCAGAAGCTGCGAACAACCTTCGTCTTCGCTGCATCATCCTCTGCCTATCAAACAGGCACGCATTCACCCGGTGCCAGCCGCGCGAAGTCGATACCAATATTGTCGACACTGTTCTCCTCAGACACTCCAACCAGGAATGGCCCACCTGGCCACGAAGAAAGCACCTGCCTCTACTCCAAGGGCATCATCGGGTACATGCGGACTCCACTGCTCACACATCACTATAGTTGATGACGATTTGACGTCCCTCTTTCATCCTGCTATAGATCAACATTCTCGAGATTAATTTCTCTTTGAACACCTTAATTGTCCTCTTACAAAAGACTTGCCACTCTTAGTAGCTTCTTTTGCCGTCTCAACGGTCTCCACGTCTCTCGCCCTTATCAAGGTGCGATCCGCATTCTCATAAAATTTCTTGAGGTCGACTGCCAACTGGATCATCAAGTCCTCCAGTCGCTTAATCCTCTCGTCTGCCGGCGTAAAGCCTCAACTTGGAGTAACATTGAAAATGTCTGCCGCTCCACCATGCTCGCTATAATTGCCAGTTGTTCTCTCATCTTCAGGATCTCACCAAATCTAGAGGATGCAGGGTTCCCGTCTCGGCTATCTCGGCCGCTATCGAGTGCGTCGTTCACCACTCAAGCTGCAACAAGCATAACATGCGCAGGTAAAACACCCCACGCCAACGCATCCCCACACAAAACTATAACCCCAATCATGCGAAAGTAATGAAGTGGACTCCCACTATTCCCCGATGTCACGTTGTTGGCCGCCAAAGTGACCCTCCAAGGGTATAGAAGTGGTTCACTCCGATCTAACTCCAACACCTTTGGAGCTTTAGAAATGACCCAATCATAATACTTTCACCAATATGTCACAAGAGATCCCGTCTCTCACGTTCCTATTCCTTATCGTCCAACCTGCCTAAGGTTTACTAGGTCCACTAAGACTCAACCCTAGGCTCTGATACCAAAATAATCTGTCACGCCCCGGGCCCTAGTGAGAGACTACCAGGCACGTGCACAGACCCACCGTGTACCCCAAAACAACACACAATGTACACAAGGCGTCTACAACAACAATAATCAAGTAGTAGAATGAATACATCCTAAACAAGGTGATCAGAGCGAGAACATAATTCTACAACTAAAACAAGATCAACACAACTATAGTCTCAAGATATACAATAAAACTTATACATCTTAACAACACTAGGAGATCACTCTCTAGGAACAACTATACACCTTCTGTTCAAAATACAAAGAAAGGTATCCATGGTATGTCTATGACAACATCGTAGAGGCTCTAGCTAGCTGCTAACCCCATCGCCACGATCCCAAGCCTCTCCTGCTGCGGAAGGCTCTGAAACAAAAACCCAACAACAATAGAGGTGAGAACTATTAAACAATAGTTTCTAGTGGGTAAGCCGCCGAGAGTGGCGAATTACACCGCTAGGTCAACTGAGGCTATATAGTATAAGCTGAAACATAAGGCATAAAATATTAAATATTAAACATTAAACAATTAATTCTACTACTATCATGCCTCCAAAAGACTAAGTCATCTACATGAACATGAACATGTTCTACCGTCGTATGCTCAATATTCTATTCACATCAGTTTACATGCATGTCAAATTAATGCCATGATTATTGGTTAAAAAGAATCTTTCTATTCTCATCTTAATACCAAGCCACTATACTAATCATCATAAGTATAGGCTAATGCCACTATGGATGCCCATGCAAGTAATGACTAATACAAATGTTCAACTATGGTGCATGCATCCAAATGATGTCAAGCTAAGTAATGCCACACGATGCAACTCACTACTATGTCCATACACTATATGTATATGCATCAACCATCTGTGAAGTCCAGTTTACTTAGCTCATACCCAATCAACAAGGGGACTTACACAAGGTAAAGTCCCAGCTGTGCCCTGCCTAATGGCCCCGTGGTAGTCAACATTCCCCCGTAGACAATGAGACTTCCCCACGGCAATCCATTTCGGCGCTCTACATCGCACAGCGACCTACAATCGCAAAGACCAACTCCGGAGTGTCAGCTTGTAGGGAGCGACCCTCACAAGCAAGCGCAGAAGAGCCCAAAGGCAACAAGTCATAATCAACCACATAATGTCATGCTCGTCATGTCTCTAACATAGAATAGCCAACCAATGTCCAAAGAATCTAACATTATGCCATAATGTCAACCTAGTTATTCACCTAAGTGAAATATAATATGCTTAACCTCACACTATGTCAAAAACATGCCATATCATGTTTATTACATCCAATAGCCAATATGCTAATTGTCAACAATGTCATGTTGTTCTCAAATTGTCCGTTGGTATGTCCCTACCGATATGCACATGTCTCTAACATGTAAATGCTCACCTCTTAGTTCACTAAGTTCATAATCCATGCATTATTCTAATGCCATGTCCAATGCATTATACTAATACCGATGCATTCTATAAATGCCATAATTGATGCTTTGCACTATGCCCATAAGACCATCATCTAATGTTTTACATATGCCATGAAATGTATGCCTGCACTTCATGGAGCATAAAATTAACCATATAGGTAATTTATTCTCAATTAGCTAGGTGAACGCGTGCTCTTACCTCTCACATAAACAAACATAAAGATTACCACCTTCATCATGTCTTAAACATGGAATCAATCAACGACCTAAAGGTCGAGTGCAAGGTCAACAATGCCGATCTTAGTTGCTCACCTAAATGAGGTGCAGCTTCTTTGTTTCGCATTCTATCATGCCCTTTCATTCCTCTATAGCATGCATTCCTCTATAGCATGCTTACTTAGTATGCACAATTGAATTTACCCCTCATATGCCAGGTAGTGTCTCACATGATACACTCCCCACTAACATGCATATCTCAAATTGCATTTCATGAATGCATCATCACAATACTAATGCAAATACTCTAGCATGCATGTTATTCCCATAATGTCATACTATATGGAACATGCTCTTTTCATATGCAACATATATATATCTCATGCAATCATAATTTCCACCATGTCATAATTATTATAATTATGCATCTAATCAATCCTATAACAAGATAGGAGACATAGGGGAGTTCACCCATTTTGGTGAGGTCAGACCCACCGGATAACCGTCGAAATCTCGCAGTACTTCAAAACGAAGTTGTCCCCCGAGCTTCACACACCCTAAGATAATTTTCCAAGGGGTTACAAGTTTCGAACGAAACAATTCGAAAACTACCAAAATTCATGAGGTAAATGGGTGAAAAATATCTTGAGCAAGTAGAACTTGTTCCAAGCCCAAATCGAGGTTAGGGATCTTCAAATCCAACCTACAACAACATTCTACACCCATCAATTCAACCCCAAGAGCTCTCAATCAAGAAACCTCAAATAAAACCCTAGTTTTCATGAAACTAGGTTTTCCCTCTAAATTCTAGCAATAACACAAATAGAGGTTGTAAAAGATATTACCAACCTCAAATCAAGCTCCCAACCAAGCTCATCCATGCTAGGGTTGAAGCTAGGCCCACCAACAAGCTCCTCTCATCCATCCCGAGCTCCCCTCAAAGCCAAGAAGCAGCTCCATGAAGAAAATGGAGAAAAAGGAAAGATTAAAACCTCACATCAAGTGTTTGGGAGCAAGAAAACCAAGAGAGAAAGGAAGAGAACTCACCTCCTTCTTCTCTCAAGCCTCAGCAACACTGGGCAACAAGAGAGGGTTGAGGGGATATATTACATGATGTAACAATATCCCCTAAGACCCCTCAAAACTCAGAAATTGCAAAACTGCACGAAATCTAATTCTACAGCACTGCGTACCGGTACACAAATTGGCGTACCGGTACTAATTAAATTAGTACCCGTATGCCAAAATCAGTACCCGAATGCAGTACAAATTATGCACTTTTTGCAGAATTTGATCTCCGGAGTCCGTTTTCGCCCTTTTTAAGCCACGAAAACACCTCAAAGCTCACCAAACTCAACCCAAAACTTCAGGATAGTATAAGCCACTATTCTCTCACTAGAACTCCGCAATTTGCTAAAGTTCAGTGTGCTACAAACTTGCACCCAAACAATCCGAAACCCTCGGAACCCAATTCCACACTAGCCATTATCGGCCCTCTCCGAACTTCATCAAATTTGGTAAAGTTCGATACAGCGCACCGAATTTTAGAGTACTACATTCCTCCCCCTTAAAAGGAGTTTCGGCCGTGAAACTAAACCATACCTTAGCTGAACTCAGTAAAGAGGTAAGGGAAATGCTCCCTCATCGAGCTTTCCAGCTCCCAAGTGGCTTCACGCTCGTGATTTGTCCATTGCACTTTCACATAAGAAATTTCATGGTTCCTCAATTTCTTTACCTCGCGATCCATGATACACAAGGGGAACTCTTCGTAAGTCATGTCCTCTTGAAGTTCAATTGACACATACTCGAGGATGTGTGCGGGGTCATGCACGTACTTGCGGAGTGCCGATACATGAAACACATTATGTATCCCCGCAAGTTTCGGCGGTAAGGCTAGCCGGTACGCCAAAGTCCCCACGCGTTCCCAAACTTCATATGGTCCAATATACCGGGGAGTCAAATTACCCCGAACACCGAAGCGCTTCACCCCTTTCATGGGCGAAACCTTCAAAAAGACGCGATCTCCTACCGCAAATTCCAAGTCTCGCCGGCGCTTTTCCGCATAACTCTTTTGTCTAGATTGCGCCGTTGCCAATCGTTTCCGTGCTAAGCGGACTTTCTCCTCCGCTTCACGTAGTATATCCGGTCCTAAGACCCTATTCTCACCAACTTCACTCCAATGAATCGGTGACCGGCACTTTCGTCCATACAAGACTTCAAAGGGTGCCATACCGATGCTTGCTTGATAACTATTGTTGTCAGCAAATTCCGCCATCGGTAGGTAAGTAGGCCAAGCACCCCTATAATCCAATACACACGCTCGCAACATGTCCTCAAGAGTTTGAATTGTTCTCTCAGATTATCCGTCCGTTTGAGGATGAAACGCGGTGCTAAAATCGAGCCGTGTGCCTAAAGCTTCATGTAAGCTTTTCCAAAAATGTGACGTAAAACGGGGATCTCGATCCGAAATTATTGATGTCGGAACCCTGTGCAATCGCACAATCTCATCAAGATAGACTTGTGCAAGCTTATCTCCCGACCAAATGGTGTGGATCGGCAAGAAATAAGCCGACTTTGTCAGACGGTCCACCACCACCCATACCGCGTCGTGGCCACCTTGTGACCGAGGTAGACCAATAATGAAGTCCATCGCTATGTTCTCCCACTTCCACACTGGAATGGGTAGACCTTATAATTTCTCCGCCGGGAAGCGACGCTCGGCCTTCACTTGTTGGCACACTAAACATTGCGCCACAAAGCGTCCAACATCATGCTTCATCCCCGGCAACCAATAATGGATTTTAAGATCTTTATACATTTTGGTGCCGCCCGGGTGAATTGCATAGGGAGATGTGTGAGCTTCTTTCAAGATCTCCTTGCGAATTCCGTCATTCTTAGAAACATATAAACGATTCCGAAATCGGATTGTGCCCTCCGAATCCAAATGGAAGTCTTCGGCATGTCTGCTCTCAATATTTTTCCACACCATTTGGAGTTTCAGGTCTTCGAATTGCTTTTCTTTAACTTGCTCCAACAAGGTCGGCCGAATCTCAAGATTCATAAGTGTAGCTGTCACGCCCCGGGGCCCCAGCGGAAGCCCATCCGGGCGCGTGCACAGACCTGCCGTGTACACAAGGTGCCCAAGTGCACACAAGGCGTCAACAACAAGTATACGATGAAAGAAATAATAGTAACAATCCTAACATGGTAATCAGAGCATAATAACAACTAGATAAAGAAGTAGTAATCCACAAGGAGTTATATACAAGATACAACAACAAAGAAAGTAAACTGATAACTGGTATAAAAAGTCACTACAATAAAGGTCCAAGACATAGGGTGATTTCTACAAACATAACCCAAAATACATCCACCTTTCAACACGAATACAAAAGAAAGGTGTCAACCTAAGTGACTAAGTCCCTCGAGTGCTAGCTAGTCGCCATGCCCTTGCCTCGGTCCCTAGCCTCTCCCGTGGTGGAAGGCTCTGAAATAAAAACAACAAACCCCAGAGGATGAGAACTATTATTCAATAGTTCCCAGTGGGTAAGCCGTCGAGAGGAGCGGAATACACCACTATGTCAGCTGAGGCAAAAGTAGGATTAGTAAAATTAAAGCATAATTATATTAAAAAGCGCTACACTACTATGCCTCTAAACATTATGCTATAGAGCATGTAAATGTTCTAGTTCAAATACGTGTGTGTAGATGTCATCTCTAACCTACACATGTTCAAGTATCATGACCACACTACATGTCAAGTTTTATTACTACATGTGGTCCCATTTACAGGTATGAAATGTATGACTTGGTTACATCCACATGTATATCATGTTCACTACTTATATGAAACCATAATTTTCCAATCATCATGAGCATAGGTTTACTACCACTATGGTTGCTAATATAAGTAGTGACTAATATGAACGTCCAACTACAATGAATGCATCCAAATGGTGTCAAGCTAAGTAATGCCACACGACAGCAACTCACTACTATATCCATCTACTACACATATATGCATCAACCGAATGTAGTGTATTATGTCAAGTTTACTTAGCTTTCACCCAATTAGCAAGGGGACTTACACGTGGTAATGTCCCGGCTTGTGCCATGCCTAATGGCCCCGTGGTAGTCAACATTTCCCTACAAGGAATAAGCCCTACGAGCCCTACCCACGGCAGTCCACTTCGGCGCCCCAATCCCGCACGAGCGAGCATCCTGCGTCGCAAAGGCTAACTCCAGAGTGCCGGCTTGTAGGGAGCGACCCTCACAAGCATGTGCGAATGAGCACAATGGCAAACAAGCGCAGATCATAAGCATCGTATCCAAGGGCAACAAGTCCCAGTCATCATGTCTAAAACATGGAATTACAACATCGACTCGAGGTCGGAACCATAACACATAAGTCACATTGTTCTCAAATTACTCGTTGATATATCTCGACCAATATGTAACATGTTTCTAACATGGAATGCCAGCTCGTGACCAAACGGTCTAGTGCTATGTCATAATATCAACCTTGCTATTCACCTAAGTAATATGCAATATACTTAGTCTTACAAGTCAAGAGCTTGTCACAAATCATATTCATTGCTACCACTAGCCAATATACAAAGCATGATGTATGAACCTCATAGTTCACTAATCATCTAGTACCCCATATGATATTTAATCATTCATGCATGCATTTCTACATGTACATAAGGTGGAATGCCATCCTACAATAGCCATTTATAAATGCACTATGTGTATCAACAACTATGATCCCTACTACATAGGGTATATTTTACTCACATGTAATACATGTATATTATGCATTCCAAAATTCTATCATGTCCCAAATATCATGAAGATGCATCAATTTAAGTTTATATGCATTAAAGAAGATATAGGGGGAGTTCACCTATTTCGGTGAGGTCAAACCACCGAAACTCCTTCGAACTCTCGCAGTACTTCGAAACGAAGTTGCCCCTTGCTTTCTAGCGCCCTAAAGACAAATTCTAAGGGGTCACAAACGTCGAACGAACACAATTCGAAAATCACCAAAATCATGGGGTAAATGGGTGGAAAATACCTCAAATAAAGTAGCATTTGTTCCAAGTCCAAATCGAGGTTGGGAGGCTTCAATTCCAACCTAGCACAACGATCTACACCCATCAATTCCACCTCAAAGGCTCACAATCAAGAAACCCCAAAAGAAACCCTAGTTTCACCAATTCTAGGTTTCCATCCAAAAATCCAAGGTAAACTCATACAAAAGGGTTTCTAGAGGGCTACTCACCACAAAAGAGCTCCAATCCAAGCTATCAAGGCCTAGGGTTGGAGTTTAATCCTCAACCAAGCTCTCCACTTCTCATCCAAGCTCCCTCCAAGGTCAAGCTAGCAAGCTTCAAGGCAAAGGAGAAAAGAAAAGAGATCAAACCCAACAATTCATGGGTTTAGAAGCTAGGATTCTAGAGAGAGGGGGGAGGAGAATAACCTTACCTAACTCTTCGCGAAGTCCCAGCACAAAGAGCACTATGAAGAGAAAGAAAGGGTTAAGTTACATGTTGTAACAATTGCCTTTAAGCCCCTCCAACAACCAAAATTGTAATCAGCTCGAAAAACTGCAGTACTGCATTCCGGAATGCGTATAGACATACCGGAATCAGCCCCAAAATCCGCAAAACCTGAGCCTCGGCCAAAAATAGATTTTTATACAGCATTTCGGAATCCCAAAGTCCATTCCGGAATACTTTAAATCTGTTCTGGAATCCGAAAGCACATTCTGGAATACAGTGCGAAATCTGCACCTTTTGCAGATTTCGCTCTTCGGAGTCCGTTTTCGCACTCTCCTAGTCCCGAAAACACTCCCAAGCTCACCAAACTCAATCAAAAACTCCAAAATAGTATAAAGCACTATTCTCTCACTAGAACTCCGCAATTTGCTAAAGTTCAGTGCGCTACAGTAGCGGGAACGTCCGTTGCTACGACCTCCAAGTTGAACCGGTACATTTCCTTAATCAAGGGTATTTGTGCCGTCATCATCATTGCGAGGTTCTCCACGGATTTCCGACTAAGCGCATCGGCCACCACATTGACTCTACCCGGGTGGTACAAGATGGTGAGATCATAATCTTTGAGTAACTCCAACCATCTCCGCTGCCCCAAATTCAACTCCTTCTGAGTGAATAGGTATTTCAAACTTTTGTGATCCGTGTACACCTCACAATGTTCTCCATATAAATAATGTCTCCACAATTTGAGTGCGAAGACCATCGCCGCAAGTTTCAAATCATGGGTGGGATTATTTTGCTCATAGCTCTTCAGCTGACGAGAGGCATAAGCAATCACTCATCCACGTTGCATGAGTACGCACCCAAGACCATGCCGTGAAGCATCACTATACACCACAAAACTCTCCCCCGCCACCGGCAAGGCGAGAACCGGAGCCGAAGTTAACCTTTCTTTTAGCTCTTTGAAGCTTCGGTCACAATCTTCGCTCTACATGAACTTAGCTCCCTTGCGGGTGAGACGGGTTAGTGGACCGAAAATCTTTGAGAATCCCTCCACAAACCGTCGATAATACCCCGCAAGACCGAGGAAACTCCTCATCTCGGTAACATTGGTCAGTCTAGGCCAATCTTCGATTGCCTCAACTTTCTTAGGATCCACCGATACTCCACTCTCGGATATAACATGACCCAAGAAAGCGACCTCGCGAATCCAAAATTCGTAATTCTTCAATCTTGTAAACAACTTATTCTCCTGAAGAACTTGTAGCACAATCCGAAGATGCTCTCTATGTTCCTCGTCGCTCCTGGAGTAAACAAGTATGTCATCAATGAACACTACCACAAATTGATCCAATAGTGGCTTGAACATACGGTTCATTAAATCCATGAACGCTGCCGGGGCATTGGTAAGCCCGAAAGGCATGACCGTGAATTCATAGTGTCCATACCGCGTCCTAAATGCGGTCTTATGCACATCCTCCGGTTTAATCTTCAACTGATGATAACCGGATTGTAGATCTATCTTCGAGTACACCCGCGACCCTTGCAATTGATCAAACAAGTCATCGATTCGGGGTAACGGGTACTTGTTCTTGACGGTCACTTTATTCAGCTCACGGTAGTCTACACATAACCGCAGCGAACCGTCCTTCTTACGTACAAATAGCACCAGGGCTCCCCAAGGGGACACACTTGGCTTAATAAAGCCCTTATCCAACAGATCTTGTAACTCTTTCAACTCAGCCGGCGCCATTCTATACGGAGCCTTAGAGATCGGTGCCGTTCCCGGAAGTAGATCTATTTCAAACTCTATCTCCCGTTCTGGTGGCATTCCGGATAACTCTGCCGGAAATACATCTGGGAACTCTCGAACCACAGGGATATCCTCGAGCCCCGAAACCTCCTTTCGGTCCTCCACCACCGTCGCCAAGTAAGCAACGCATCCGCTAGCAATGAGTTTTCTTGCTTGCGACGTGGATACCATTGTGGCAAAGAGCGAACTCTTACACCCACGATACACGAGTTCTTCCTGTCCTGGTTCTCAAAATTTTACCATTCGTCTCACACAATCAATAGTAGCATAATACTTAGAGAGCCAATCCATCCCCAGGATTAGGTCATACTCAACCATCCGGTTCAACACCAACAAATCCGCTGGCATAATCCAATCCCCAATTCTCACTGGGCAATTTGGACATGCCTGATGCACACAAAAGACATGTTCTGGCACAAGCACCGTTCTTGCATGCGTGGCCTCTACAATTTCTATTCCATGTGCAGTGGCAAATGATCTACTAATGAATGAATGCGATGCCCCAGTGTCAAACAATGCTCTACATCGAATTTCATTTACTAGGACAATACCTGCCACGACGTCCTCCTGGACAATGGGCTCCTCCACCTGCGAGGCGAACACGCGGCCGCTCGGTGCCGGTCGCTGTCCCTCGACCTGCCTCGGCGGTGGTGCACGTCCTGCAGACATCGCCGCGGGTGGGATGCCCGTAAGCTGTCTCGGCGATGAAAACATCGATGCCATTGACGGCGCCCGGTCCTCTCCGAAAGGACAATCCGCTCTCATGTGTCCCGGCTGTCTGCACCTATAGCATCGGCCCTCCCTGTACTCACACTGGTTGGGTTTGTGAGGGCCGCTACAAATCGGGTTCCAGCCCAAGGCTCGGTTCGGCTGGGACCCTCGGGAACGGGCTTGTGACTGCAGGTGCTTCGGGGGTCGTTTAGAACTCGATTGACCACTCGAGCCACCCGAAGGGCGCTTCTTTCCTTTGTCCTTCTCTTTCTTCTTCTCGAATAACTCACGCTCCTCGCGAGCCACGGCATTACCGTGTTCAACCCATAGGGCCCGGTCCAAAACCTCCGCAAAGGTTTGTAATTTGGAAGCGTGAACCGCCCTAAAAATCTCCGGTCGAAGCCGCCGCACGAAGCAATCGACCTTGTCCAACTCCCCACGAACAACGTGAGGCACACATTTAATGATGTACGAGAACTCCCTCTCGTCCTCCCGCACGGTGTGGCTTCTTTGTTTCAGCTGCCGGAACCTCTCCTGAAGCTTCCTTTTCTCACTGTCGGAAAAGTAGGCAGAAAACACCAACCCCCGAAACTCATTCCACACTGGGGGCGGAAGGTTAAAGGGCCGGTCCCGTCTGACCCCCTTCCACCACACCTTTGCCGATCGCTCCAAATAATGAATGGCAAGGTGTACCTTATCCCTCTCCAAGGTATACAAATCCTCGAAGAGTGTCTCCATCGAGTCGATCCATGTCTCCACGACCCACGGATCCCCGTTCTCCCCGTCGAAGGTAGGCGGGTTGAACTTCTTGAACGTCATGAGGGCCGCGAGTGCGCGCTCCCTCTCCGCATCCACCGCAGCGGGATTGGGCATAACAACACCCGACTCCGCCGCCACAGTCGGTGGTGCAGCTTGCACCATAGCCGGTGCCGCTGCCACCCCCTCCGTCGTACCCAAAATGGGAGCCGGGGGTGCCCGCTGTTGTTCCCGACTAGCCGCAGCCGCTTGCTGTGCCACTGTTTCCTGGAGCGCTTTGATCTGCTCCTCTTGTCGTTGCATGGATTTGGCCTGTCGCCGAACCACATTCATCAACTCGGTCAACTGTTCGCGAAGACCCGAGTTCTCGCCCTCCTCGAGTTGTTCAGGGGCCGCGCTCGACTCCCCGAGCCCAGCTCCCGTAGGAGGTCTTCCACGGACCATTTTCTCCTGAAAACACAACGACTTTGGTCATTTCGTGACATTCAAAGTCATTTACGACATAACATTTCACGAAAATATACGTGAACCCAATCTAGGCGAAAGTCACACAAGGGCTCTTATTCCCCTCAGTTGGTTTCATGTTGTCGGCCACCAACATGAACACTCTTGACGAAGAATAAAGCACACCTCGAATCTACCTCTACTTCCAACTAGAGGCATGGATAACTTGACCTGATCAATTCAACTTTCGCCGCAACATAAGGCCTCGTCACTCACGAGTCTACACTCCTAGGGTCTTTTTCATCCTAGGGTTTCTTAGGTCCATAGACCATTTCTACGCTCTAATACCACCTCAATCTGTCACGCCCCACCGTGTCTTATCACCAACTAGGTGAGAGGACAACCCGCACGAGCGCGTGCACCAGATCCGCCGAACGGACAGGATCTTTTCTATCCGCCCAAGGCGTCACAACACATGCAGTCACAAGACGTTCCAAAGAGGAACCGAGTACAAAGTTGCGCAAGGAAAGCATCGGTGAAAGAAGATTCTACTTCTAATACATCACATAATCTCACTTACATACCAACTTTTTTTTTTTTACAAACATTCCATACAATAAGTTCCAAAATATGGAATTTACATTTAACATGCTTTACATAACCCCTATACTATATTGTCCAAAAGTTGGGGTACATCTATACATGAGACGAAAAGGGAAAGGCCACTATCTATTTACACCAAACCCTTGTCTCGCTCCGCCGCCTCGCTAGCGGAAGGACCTAAAAATGGTGGGGTGAGAACTATAAACATAGTTCCCAGTGAGTAAGGCCACCCAAGAGAGAAGCTCGACCCACCAGGTCCAAAGAAACAACTCAAGCATCGGTTAGTAAATACAAATAACAATGCGTGTTAAGTCTACAAACCTGTAAATAAATATGAATAGATGCAACCTATTAAATGACATCTATCATTTTTCCTAGGTCCATTCCGTAGTATGTAATTCATTTACATTTGTAATCTTTCATAGGCATTGGTGTCGGAATCGCCGCCCCACCAACCTGGTTTATCTTTTGTGCAGACTTATCGCCTTGCTATGGCGATGGGGTTGGCACCGCCACACCACCAACCCATCTTTGATTACTTTGGTATTGGTTTCGGATTCGCCACTTCACCAACCCATTTTTGATTAATTTGGCATTGGTTTCGAAATCGCCACTTCACCAACCCATTTGTTTACTTTGGCATTGGTTTCAGAATCGCCACTTCACCAACCCATTTTGTTTACTTTGGCATTGGTTTTAGAATCGCCACTTCACCAACCCATTTTGTTTACTTTTGCATTGGTTTCAGAATTGCCACTTCACCAACCCATTTTGTTTACATTTAACGTTTCTAACCTATGTCCAATGATACTAGGTTCACACACCGTTTTCCAACCTATATTCCACAACACTAGGTTCATGCCAAGTTCCAACCTATGTTCAACAACACTAGGTTCATGTCAAGTTCCAACCTATGTTCAACAACACTAGGTTCATGTCAAGTTGCAACCTATGTTCAACAATACTAGGTTCATGTCAAGTTCCAACCTATGTTCAACAATTAACACTAGGTTCATGTCAAGTTCCAACCTATGTTCAACAACACTAGGTTCATGTCATGTTCCAACCTATGTTCAATGACACTAGGTTCATGTCACAATTGCACTATTACACATATTTCATGCATGCACATGTCTATAACCTTTCTATCACTTAGAAACACAAGTTATACATACATGCAAATGTTCTTTCATGGTATTTAACATGTTACATATGATTCTACTCACATGCAAGGTGAGCTCATTGCTCATTTCACTTAACAAAGCAATTTAGCCAACATGCACAATTTCATTCCAGGGTTTCTTACACATGCACCATTTTAAATTCTTAATGGTTATTTACCCTAGACATGAAAGTGACCTAATCACTTCGGTGCAACACAAACCCACCTCAAGAGCTTCCATATCTTTGTGTTCTTTGAGCTCCTAGGTCACCAAGCTTTGAGTTCTTGCTTCAACCTAAGCTTTTGCCCTAAATAAGAAAAAATGGTTCGTTACCCATTACGAACCCCTAAATCTATCCGTTCATCGAAATCAAGTGTTCCCACATGATTCTCTAGGCCTCAATTGCAATTCCCGAAGGTCTAAATATTTTTAGCACCTCCCAATTGCAAAACTCCAATTTTACCCTAGGTTTTTGTAGCGCACTGAACTTTAGCAAATTGCGGAGTTCTAGTGAGAGAATAGTGCCTTATACTATTCTGAAATTTTGGGTTGAGTCTGGTGAGCTTGGGAGTGTTTTCGGGACTTGGAAAGTGCGAAAACGGACTCCGGAGAGCGAAATCTGCAAAAGTGTAGATTTTGCATTGTATACCGGTACTGGTATCTAGATACCGGAATACAGTGGAAAACTAGAAATTTTGCAGCTCTCGGGTTCTGCGGAATCTGGCGTTGGGTACCGGAATGGACTGGAAGTATTCCGGTACTGATGTTTGCATACCGGTACTGATGTGAGTTATTCCGGTACTGATGTTGGGATACCGAAATACCATGGGTTGGTCGTTTGGCCGAGGCTCCGGTTTTGAAAATTTTGTGCTGTATACCGGTACGCCTGTTCGTATACCGGTACGCAGAGCTGCAGATTGCAATTTGTGCAGTTTTATAATTTTGGCTTTTTGAGGGGCCTAAATGGATTTTGTTGCTCGGGATTAAGTATCCCTTCACCCCTCTTTTGTTGCCTTTGTGGCTGAGGATGGAGGAGAGGAAAGGTGAGTTTTTCCCTCTCTCTCTCTTGATTTTTCTCTTCTCCAAACCCTTGAATGGTGGTTTTGATCTCTTTTCTCTCCATTTTCTCCATGGAGGTTGACTCCTAGGCTTGGAGGGAGCTCGTGGCTGAAGAGGAGAGCTTGTTGGTGGATGAACCTCCAACCCTAGTCTCTTTTTGCTTGGTTTGGAGCTCTTATGAGGTGTGTGGCCATCTTACAACTCCTCTAATTGTGATTACTACTTGGATTTGGGATGAAAACCTAGAAAATGGAAATCTAGGGTTTCATTTGGGGTTTTTCTCATGAGAGTTTGTGAGATGAAATTGATGAGTGTAGAGCACTCTTGTAGGTTGGATTTGAAGCTCCAATGTGTTGATTTGGAGTTTGCACAAGCCTTTCTTGGATTAATGTATTATTCACCTATTTTCTTTATGAATTTTGGTAAATTTCGTGGTGAGCTTGTTCGATACTTCTAACCCCTTGAAAAATTATCTTAGTGTATGTGAAGCTCGGGGGACAACTTCGTTTTGAAGTACTGCGAGGTTTCGACAGTTATCCGGTGGGTCTGACCTCACCGAAATGGCACTACAACAAACAGGATTTGTCCCAGCAGTTTTTAGGCTAGCAGTTAAGCCAACTGCTGCTAAAACTATATTATACCAGCACTTTATTTATTTTTATTGCAGCACTTAATAAGCCACTGGTATAAATGATGATAGTGTTAAATTTTATAAACAATATTAGGCCCTATTTTATTTACATATTCTATCAATTGGGCCAAAATTGGGCCAACATTGGTATTGCTAATTGGTAATAAGCAATATAGGGTAATGTGAACCTGAGCCGTGCCCTTTACGGAATCACCTTTCTCTCCCTCTCGCCACGCCCCTCCTCCCCATCCTCCATTTTCAAATTGGAGATCACCACTCGAGCTTCTCCAGGCGATTTGGGAACATTAAGATTTCGAGAGATTTCACTCTCAATCTGGCTTCTCCCAGCATTTTTTCACCACGATCTACCCAAAAATTGGTGTTCTTCGAGCAATCTACCCCAATATTGGTGATTTCCAAACTATTTGCTGCTGAATCAAACGATCTACCCAAATCTGGTTCTCTGAGCTAGGGTTTCTCTAATTCCTCGCTATTCTATAGCGTGAGTTCCTAAATCACAATATTTCATATATTTTTTCAATTATTTGGTGTTGATTCCTTGTGGTTTGATTTTATTAAAGCATTTTGTTGTTATATTATGAATGTATAATCTGATTCTGTTTTAGATTTATTGTTTGAATTTTTTTTAAAATTTCCAATTGCTAGATATGTGAGAGAACCAGTGTATATGCATTCATGGAGATAGAGAATAGTATATGCACTTAAACTTTTTTCCCTTACAAGATTTACCTTTCTATGTCCTTTTGGTTAGCTATGGATACCAACAAGTTATCAATAGTTAGATTTTTTTTTTTTCTGTGATTAAAAATATCTTTGAAGTTGCTAGGGTTTCCTAGTTAGCCTTGCTTGTGCTGTGTATGTGTTTGTAGAGTCTCTGTTTAAGCTATTGTTCCGGTAGAACTTTGTAAGAGCTCTGTATGAACGATTGTTTTGTGCTGAATTTGTATTTGTGGATTTTTTTTTTTTTACCCCTTATTCCTAACATTTTTCAAATATTAAATTGTGAGATACATTATATGTGTTTGTGCTCCTCAAAAGCTCTTTGAGGCTGATGACTCTCTCACTCTCCCTCTTTCAGTTCTCTGGCAACTTCTTACTAATTGGCTTCATACCACATAATTTATTCTTAGGACCTCATTACAGGCTAAAGCAAATGATGGGTGTACTCAAAACTGCATCTTCTTTTTTTAACTATAGATTGTGCACATTTGGTTCAAAATAGGAATCATAATAGGAATGAGAATCGGAATGAATCAGAATTGAAAACGGACTGTAACTATAGGACTATTTGAGTTTGTTATTAGTTCATTTAAGCCGATTAAATACTTAGATTCCCGATTAGTTCAGGAGTTCTATTGGGTTTTGTTCAGATCAAATTGAGTTAATTCAAGTTTGATAAGGCTTTCTGGGGATAAATTGGATTTAGAACCATGTGCATTTTATTTAGCATCTCCTCTTTATTAAATTGAGATCAAGACGCTGTGGAATTGGAATCTTATCATGGCGACTGTGTTCATCAGAGTACATAGAAAGCTTCATTGGGTCACTAGAAAATATTTAGGCCACTTTTGATGCAGGCCAAATACATGAGATGGCAAAACTTCAAATTCTTAGAGCTACATCCATAATTTGGACCCTCTAGTGTGTCTTGTGTTGGGAAGCCAAAGCAGTTATATGTCTAGCATTTTGTTGCCTTCTCCTCCTACTTTTTCTTTATTCTCTTTGTGATTCATATTTCTCTATAGTATCAAAGTCTTTGACCCACAGAAACACATATCAGTTCAGGGTTTGAATTCCCCGAATATTAGTTTAGCGACAAAAATGACTTTCATAGTGGAACGCTCTATTGTTCTAGTCATATTTTCTGAACACTGTTCCATGGTGTGCCTGTGAATTTTGTTACTGATTGGTATAGCATGCTACTTCCTCTCAGTTGCGGTCATTTTAGCAAGTGGATGTTGTTGTAGTTTGGACCAAGTTTCTTGATGCCCTGCTTGTGAAAATGCATCCGTTGTACTAGTTTTGGCTTGTTCCAGGGAATTCGATCTACTAGGTGTACATTTGGATGATAAAAAAACATTAGCTATGGATGTTCTCAAAGTAAATTATGTCCTACAATCCAAAGGCATAGGATAAGAAGGGAGTTGATTTGATTTTCCCGCAAAGCAAAGGGTCTTCTCAATTTTGTGTATATATGATTTACATGATGAATGCTTTCTAAAAGAATGGACATTTAATTAAATAAGTTGATTAACCCTAATTTGATGAATGCATTTTTCATTGTCTCATTTAAGATAATATTATTTTGATAATTCGCTGTACTTAGCTTAAATTTCTGTGACAAAAAGTAAACAATTTCAGTTATTAGATTTTATTTAGCTTTACTGTAAGGTATAATATTATTTAAAAAAAAACTCAAGTAGCTTTTTTCTTAGAAAAATTAAAAATTTTAGATTAATCGAGATCCTCAGATCTCGGTGCGCGAAATTATTATTTTACATAAATATTTGTTTTGTATTTATTTTGAGATGGACATGGGTTCCATGTACTATCTATTATTGGTAGCACTGCACTTTTTAATTAATAGATCATTCAAATGAGGATAGTTTGGCAAGAGAAATTTAATATGGTCTCCTCAGGGGAATGTTCAAAAGTTTTGGTTTGACTGAGAATGTTCAAAAGTTGGGCTGACCCAATTAGCTGACTCATTATGTAAGCAAAATCATAGGTTAAGTAGATATTCTAAAGAAAAATGAGAGTCATTAAGTATAAGCAAAAGATCATAATAATTCAACATCTCTCATTTGAGTATTGATTTAAAGGATAAAAGTTGAAACCGGAAGCAATTTAGATTCAACCAGGTGGGAAGCAACCTTCAAATATTTAAATCAAATAAGATAAAAAATAAAAATAAAAGATTCAGAATATGTCAGATGTGCTGCTCACATGGCTATGGTTGTCAAAAAACCCTATTTAACCTGAAAAAATAAACAAAAGTAAAAATAAAACCATTTAACCTGTAGTTATGGGATTCAATCCCCATAATCAGATCGGATAATCTGATAACTTACCATTATAGGAGAATATGTATTGAATAATACTATATATTAGTACCTATGACTATTTTTGCGCATATAAAATAAGAGATCAATTGACATTCATTCATGGGTGGGTGTGATGAATAGATCAAGGTGAGCACCATAAAATCATCCATAGAAATCACAGCTCCTGTACACATACTTCTACATATTATGTAAAAAAAAATTTCACTTTGTATAGGAAAAAGTTATGGACAAACTAAGTGTGGAGATGAAAATCATCTAAAATAACCGTAAACGGTCGTTTCTCAGGTAAATGTGTTGGTTTTTTTTTCCTGATTCTTATTGTTGTTGTGATGCTTCATCTGTGCTGCATTTAATTAATAATCAGTACATTCTTTGTCGTCTTTGATGTTGCTGCAGATAAATGGATGTATTAATATTCCTAATGTTTGAGGAAGTTGCATTAAAGTCATTTGAATGGAGAAAGGAGCAATCCCCAATAATAATCTTTTTAATATGTTTCATTGGATGTGTTAATATGAAGTTTTTGATTGTTAATACACTATCCCGCTGAATTATATATCTTTGTCCTTATCTTCTTCTTTCTCTTTCTTATATTTGAGGCTATACGTGCTGGCATGTGCGACATGTGCCTATTGTAAATTAATTGTTATGTAAATTCACATGTGGTAAATGTGAAGATTTATATGAAGATTTATTTGTATTTGTAATTGTCCTTATCTTCTATCCATTTGCTTTTAGAACCAGTCTATTTTATTCAGTTAGATTCCTAAATTCTTCTGTAGTAGCAAGCTTGTTGAGTAGCATGCCCTTTAATAGATAAAATTCAAGTTTCGACACTTTTATTTTTCGCTATATGTTACTTATGATAGATTTCCTATTGGAATGAGCTTATGCAGCTTTTATGTTTCAATTTTTTTGTTTCAGATTGAAGCAACAAGCAGGATTTGATGTTCGTGTTCAAGAACGTTTAGCTGGAGCTTTTCACTCTAATTTTTCTTAGCTTTCTAACATTTGGGTTCAAATTTCTATTGCATTGATTTCTATTAGAACATAAAAACTTGTTTTGTTGCATTTTATCACTATTATAGATCTGATTGTACTATCTTATAGTTTTGTTACAATCATTTTTACTGTTTTGTTATATACTTCTCTATTGCAATTTAGTAATATGACTCTTATTTTTTTGGGATATTACAGATTGTTGGTTTTACAATTAATATCAAATGGAAAAGCACTATTGTAATTTGTTGATATTAGTAAAATTTTTTTCGTAGTAGTTTCAAATTGCCAACGGTCAAAAACTGTCGGCACATGTATTTTATGCCGGCGGTTTTTTTGTAGTTTTAACGACGGTTTAAGAACCGTTGCTAGAGATCATCTTCACCAGTGGTTAGTAAAAGTGCTGGGAAAAGGTTATACTAGCAAGGATATTGTA
Organism: Puya raimondii; assembly: GCA_016920855.1. Taxonomy (NCBI): domain Eukaryota; kingdom Viridiplantae; phylum Streptophyta; class Magnoliopsida; order Poales; family Bromeliaceae; genus Puya; species Puya raimondii. Next base: position 27,790,727 of record JABWPP010000050.1, read on the forward strand.
ACGGTCACCTACATCTTTACCAGCAGTTTTGGAACTGCTGGAGCAAATATTACCAGCGATTTTTCTATTCTTTACCAGTAGTTTTGGCCGCTAGTATATGCCTACTTTTTTGTAGTGTGGGTGAATTCCCCCTATGTCTCCTATCTTGTTATAGGATTGATTAGATGCATAATTATGATAATCATGACATGATAGAAATTGTGAATGCATGAGGTATATATGTTGCATATGAAAAGTGGCATATTCCATATAGTAGGGTATTAAGAGAATAACATGCAGGCTAGAGTACTTGCACTAGTATTGTATGCATTCATGAAAGGCAATTTAAGATATGCATGTTAGTAGGAAGTGTATCATGTGTGACACTACCTGGCAAATGAGGGGTAAATTCAGTTGTGCATACTAAGTAAGCATGCTATAGAGGAATGAAAGGGCATGATAGAATGCGAAGCAAAGAAGCTGCACCTCATTTAGCTGAGCAACTAAGATCGGCATCGTTGACCTTGCACTCAACCTTTAGGTCGTTGAATGATTCCATGTTTAAGACATGATGAAAGTGGTAAGCTTTATGTTTGATAATATAAGAGGTGAGAGCACGCATTTACCTACCTAATTGAGAATAAATAACCTATATGTTAATTTTATGCTCCATGAAGTGGAGGCAAACACTGCATGGTATATGTAAAACATTGGATGATGGTCTTATGGGCATATTGCAAAGCATCAATTATGGCATTGGTAGGGTGCACCAATCATAACATTTGTTGAATGCATCGGTCACGACATTGAAATGTATTGGTTATAGCATTAGTATAATGCATTGGACATGGCATTAGAATAATGCATGAATTATGAACTTAGTAAACTGAGAGGTGAGCATTTACATGTTAGAAACATGTGCATATTGGTAGGGACATACCAACGGGCAATTTGAGAACAACATGACATTGTTGACAATTAGCATATTGGCTATTGGATGTAATAAACATGATATGACATACTTTTGACATAGTGTGAGGTTAAACATATTTTATTTCACTTAGGTGAATAACTAGGTTGACATTATGACATAATGTTAGATCCTTTGGACATTGGTTGGCTATTCCATGTTAGAGACATAACGAGCGTGACATTATGAGGTGGATTATGACTTGTTGCCTTTGGGCTCTTCCGCACTTGCTTGTGAGGGTCGCTCCCTACAAGCTGACACTCCGAAGTTGGTCTTTGCGATTGTAGGTCGCCGTGCGATGTAGAGCGCCAAAATGGATTGCCGTGGGGAAGTCTCATTGTCTACGGGGGAATGTTGACTACCACGGGGCCATTAGGCAGGGCACAGCTGGGACTTTACCTTGTGTAAGTTCCCTGATTGATTGGGTAAAAGCTAAGTATACTGGACATAGTACATCACAGGGTGTTGATGCATATACACATAGTGTATGGACATAGTAGTGAGCTGCATCGTGTGGCATTACTTAGCTTGACATCATTTGGATACATGCACCATAGTTGGATATTTGTATTAGTCATTACTTGCATGGACATCCATATTGGCATTAGCCTATACTTATGATGATTAGTATAGTGGCTTGGTATTAAGATGAGAATAGAAAGATTCTTTTTAACCAATAATCATGGCATTAATTTGACATGTATGTAAACTGATGTGAATAGAATATTGAGCATACGACAGTAGAACATGTTCATGTTCATGTATATGATTTAGTCATTTGGAGGCATGATAGTAGTAGAATTATTTGTTTAACATTTAATATTTTATGCCTTATGTTTCAGCTTATACTATCTAGCCTCAGTTGACCTAGCAGTGTATTTCGCCACTCTCGGCGGCTTACCCACTGGAAACTATTGTTTAATAGTTCTCACCCCCATTATTGTTTGGTTTTTGTTTCAGAGCCTTCCGCAGCAGGAGAGGCGTGGGATCGTGGCGAGGGATTAGCAGCTAGCTAGAGCCTCTACGATGTTGTCATAGACATACCATGGATACCTTTCTTTGTATTTTGGATGAAAGTTGTAGAGTTGTTCCTAGAGAGTGATCTCCTAGTGTTGTTAAGATGTATAAAGGTTATTGTATATCTTAAGATTTTAGTTGTGTTGGACTTGTTTTAGTTGTAGATTTATGTTCTCACTCTGATCATCTTGTTTAGGATGTATTCCTTCTCTTTTGATTGTTGTTGTTGTAGACGCCTTGTGTACATTGTGTGTTGACTTGATGTACACGGCGGGTCTGTCCACGTGCCTGCTAGGCTTCCACTAGGGCCCGGGGCGTGACAGTTTTGCATGCATGTAGCAAAATCCTAGTTTTCATGACCAATCTACCACCATTTGTGGTCTAGATTGCCAAAGGTTTCCAAAAACCTCAAAATCCAAGATCAAATCCAAGGTTAAGTCCTAGAATCACAAGAACTCACCTCAATACCCAAGCTCCCTAGCTTCTTCTTGCACCAAGAAGCTCCTTTGCACCTTGGAAGTCCTTTTCCAAGCTCCAATCCACCACTTCTCCAAGTTTTGGAGAAATCTCTAGAGAGAGAAAATGAGGGAAAGGGAGAGGGAGTGAGGATGGTGGAGAAGGAATGAGGGGAGAAGGTCTCAGCCCCTATACATAACCCTGACCCCATGAAATTAACAAACTGCCCTTCACTGGGCGTTTTGCTTCAGCCGGGTCCGGACCTTGCAAATGGGGTCCGGACCCCGTACGCATATCCTGCTCTTTGGGCAGGTCGGGTTCGGATCCCACAGCCGGGTCCGGAACCCGTACGCGCATCTCAGCTCGGAAACAGGTCGGGTCCGGACCTTGGCGTCCGGGTCCGGACCCTAGCTGCTCCACGGACTTCATTGTCCGGACCCCAGATCCCGGGTCCGAACCCTGTGAGCAATTTAGCTCCAGTTCGGTTGTAATACTTAGCTTTTGAGGGGTTTCGGGCTTGACGGATGTGAGAATCCGAATTTTGGGAATTTGAAATTCTCAGTGTTCCTCTCCCCCATTACTGTGTTTTTGATCAGTATACGTATATATATACCGGTATTTATATATATATGTATATAAGTGAGTTTTTGAGGATTTTAGTGTTTTCGGATTTTCGTCGCGGAGAGTGAACGGCTTAACGGCGCGAACCGGAGTCCGATTCTGACGAACCAAAATGGTGAGTTCGATGTCTCGGCAGTGCTGAGCGCGATGGCGCGATCCGCGTCGACGTGCGGCGAGCGGATAAAAAGTTATTCCATCTTGACCGCCGAGAGGTCGTATGTCACGTTTTATGTTTCGCGATCGGGTCCCCGTTTTCGCACCGTTTCGCGCATTTTCGAATCGCGGGGGGCCTGGGGGGATTTTGTAGCTTGCTGTGAGAGAGGGGGGGCTTGGCTGAAGGGGTTGGTGGGAGCATTTATGAGGCTCACCCACCCCCCTCTCTTTGCCACTTGCACACTCCACCTCTCTCACACTCAACATCTCCCTCTCTCTACCTCCTCTCCCACTGCTCCCAGAGCTGAGCCCGAGCTTCCCCTGCCCCTTGGCCTCCTCCCTGTGCAGCGCCGGCCGCCGCCGGCCACCGCCTGGCCGGAGCTGCCCCGGCCAAGCCTCCCCCCCTCTTTTTCTCTTTTTCTTCTTCTTCTTCTTCTTCTTCTCCTTCCCTGAGGTGAGCCCCCTCTTCCTTGCCTCCCCCGCACCCATCCCTGGCCGCCGCCGGCCTTGCATGTCGGCCGGCAGCCGGCCGGAGCTAGTTGCTCCGGCCAGGGTACTGTTTGGCCTTGTTTTGGCCGCGCTTGATGGCTTGGGCTTCCTGTTGCCTCCTGAAGCTCGGGAAGGTGAGCACGATGATCGCGGCGATGCGCTGATCACCATGCTCACCTTACTTTGCTGTTTTGGCAAACCGCTTCGCTGTTTGGCCTTTGTCGAGCCGTTTTGCCTTATGTTAGCTCTGTTTTTATGCAATTGCTGGGCCGGCGACTGTTCTCGACGCAGTAGGGCTGTGAGCACGGTCACCGTGACATCGTTACCTATCCGCTGGCGCTTGCGGAAGGTCGTGCGGATGTACGGCTTGCTCACACGGCCTTGGTTAAGCTTGCTTTTGTGCGCGCGCCCACTGTTTTTATGGGATTTCCCGGCTTGTGACTGGTCTTGTCGCAGTGGGACAGTGAGCACGGTCTCCGGGACGACGATACCTATCCGCTGGTACTTGCAGAAGGTCGAGCGGACGAACGGTTTGCTCGAACGACTTAATTTAGTGATTGTATGTTTGTGTATGTTGCATGTTTGGGGACTTGGGCGTTTGTGACAGCGTAGCGACGCTGTGGGCAGCAGGGGTAAGGTCTTGGAGACCCTGTGGACTGGTTGTCCAACCCCCTCGCCCTTCGTGTGGTTTCGGACTTGTTTCCGACGCGTTTTTCGATGAAATAATCGGCAAAACGCGCGTTTCTAGTTGTGCGACTCGCTCGCTGTTTTCGCAAGCGACTTGGCTTCGTCATTCAGCCTTGTTGGCTGTTCCTCAACGCTGTCCCGAAGTTCCGAGGACAGCGGTTGAGCGACGAAGGGTTCCGGTGCCATTTCGGCATTTTTCGGGAACCCGGGAGGCCTTTTCGGGTGCGTTTTTGTTCGTGGCACCCCGAGCTTGTGCTCGCTGTCCTGTCACTTGGTTTTGTGTGTTCGGGGACAGCGAGGGACCTTGTTGGCTGTTTGGTACCCCTCGGGGGCTTTGTGTGGTTTCGGGATCGTCCCGGTGGGTTTCCCGGGCGATCCGCCGGTTTCGGGATGTGAGAGCTTTGTGTTTAGCGTCGACTTGGTGGACCTTGACCCTGTGAGTCTTTCGTAGGTCCTGTCGCGGTTCCCGAGAGCCGTCGGTGTTAGATTGGATCTTACCTACAGGTGGGTACTTCGATCCGGAGTCGGTTCAGTGGACTACGGTGATACCTTTCTATCCCTTCCTTTGCTTTACAGTTATTAGTTCACTTGACTCCCGTAGACTCTACTTATATGCGTGCTTGGATAGTAGAGTAGTTGTGGCTTGCATGTTCCTTGAGACGACCCAGTTGGTCGGGGTGATCGCCTGTTGTTCCGAGCGATCCTAGTTGTGGTTTATCGGTTGCTTCTCGGCTTGTTGCCGTTCTGTGGATTGAGCATTTGCATCGATCGTCACAGCTCTTCTAGCACTTCACGTACACCGCGGTCTGATCCACCGTTTGGAGGTATTCTTTTCCGGAAAAGGGTCGTTGAGTTTGTGCCGACCCGTGAGCCTTGATGCAGTGCGTCCAGAAGGTTTATGTGCTTATAGATGAGCAGGTGACAGTGCATGGGATACGTCCCGGTAGTTTCAGATTGGGTTTACTTCGTGGTTTTCCCTTTGATGCATACTAGTTGCTTACAGTAGCATAGTTATTTCAGTTGTATGTTAGCCTCATACTTACTTGTGCTACTGTATACCATATCTATCTTTTGTTGACCCTCGTGCCGGTGTGTACACCTCGCCTTCGTCGGCTTGCGGTACCCACTGGGAGGGGAGACATGCGTGCATGTTCTCACCCCCCACCCCCATTGCAGGTTTCAGGTGAGCAGGGTGGTGAGTGTCGGGACGCTGCGAGGCACGCCTAGATAGTAGCTCTAGAGGTTCCGACTCGTGAGGCTACATCCCCAGATTTGGTTATCACCCTATTTTCGCCTATTAGATGTCATTTGTGGTTCAGTTATTCTTTGAGCTTACTCTAGCATGCTTATGTGTTGTGAATTTACTCCTTATGATTATGTGATGATAGCATGCTTGGATTGATTGGTTGTATCCTTGTTTTCCAGTCGTATCAGTTATCGAGCATTTTGGTTTTCTACCCCTCGTGGTAGCGTCGTAAAACAAGGTTTCCGTGTGGGAAACGGTTTTCAAATGGATTTCTGATTGCTCGGTTTTGTGATTTCAAAAAAGAGAGTTCTCGTGTGGAGAACAGTTTTCAAAGGCTTCTTCAATGATTGAGATTAGGGTTTCAAACTAAAGCTTCTGGGTAAGGAGCAACTTTTTAGAATGATTGTTGCTTGTGCATTGCATCATCCTTCGCTTAAGGATTTGCTTAGATTCATACAGGTTAAGGACTGTTAGCTGTATGAATCTCTCGTTGTGTTGATGTGCTGTTGGGATGAATGAATAGTGGTTGTGATCCTGTTGTTTGTTGTTGGACGCCGTGCAAATACAGGGGAGGCTCTGTCCGTGTGTACAGTGGACCCTGTATTTGTGGCGGGTCTGTACGTGGCGCGGGCTAGGCTTTTCAAAAAAAAAAAAATTTAGCACGTTTTTCCGCATCTTGAACTAGCTCGGGGCGTGACAACGGATTTCGGGCGCCCGGAAGTGGTGAAGTGGACGCCCCAAAGTTCTCGGAGGTAGTGGACGATTCGGATGGTCCGGAAGTGGCCGACTGATTTTGGATCTGGACGTAGGAACCGGACGCCCAGATGTGGATCCGGATTTAGTAGATGACGTGGAGAGCCACGTGTCGTGTCGTTGGACACGTTTCGACTGCCGGAGACACGCCACCCCACCGCCTGCCGACCGACGTCGACCGCTTGACCGCAAGTTGACACCTGGCATTTCGGATTTCCGGACGCCCGAAAGTGGTGTTTTTGGGAGCCTATAAATAGGTGAGTCCCTGAGGTATTGAGCTCATTTCCCACTTCGTGTGACCCGTTTTCTAGAGAGAGAAAGCTAGAGTAGGGCCATGTTGTAATACTTGGTTTTTGAGGGTTACTGGACTCGGCGGATTTCGGGCGCCCAGAAATGAGGAAGTGGACGCCCGAATGTTCCGGAGCCAGTTGACATTTCGGATGATCCGGTTGAGGCCGACTTACTTTGGATCTGGACGCAGGATTCGGACGCCCGGTAGTGGATCCTGATTAGCTTATGACGTGGAGAGCCACGTGTCGCGACGATGGACACGTGTCGACCGCCGGAGACATGCCGCCCCACCGCCTACTGACCGACACCGACCGCTTGATCGCCAGCTGACACCTGGCTTGCAGGGTTTTTGGACGCCCGGAAGTTGGATTCGAGCGCCCGAATGTGGGACTTTTGGGAGCCTATAAATAGGTGAGTCCCTGAGGTATTGAGCTCATTTTCCACTTCGTGTAACTTCGTTTCTAGAGAGAGAAAGCTAGATTGGGGCCATGTGTTGGCATTAGTTTGTGATCTAGCTTGTTCCCCTCTATTCTGTTGATCTGATCTGGTGCTGAGCTATTATTCTGTCGGAGTTAGCAGCCTTGTGGAGATATTAAGATCGGAGTGCTGCCGGAGCTTGATTATCTTGGAGGGTTGGATCTGAGGATACTGTTTTTCCCACCGTGGTTGGACTAGCTCTTGAGGTGGGTTGATGTTTGCCAGATTCAGTGGACTTCCTCCTATGCGTTTACTCTTATGTTAGCATGTTGTGATTGGATTATGTTACCATGATGTGATAGTATTGGATTATGATAGCATGATGTGCTGGATTATGTTAGTAGAGACCATGTTAGTTGAGATTGATATATGTGCATTATAGGTAAGATAATGATATATATGAGCATGCATGATTTCCTATATCCTTGATGCATGATTTGACCTACACCTATCCTGTTGATATCCCTTGTACCAGTTGTTGTACATACTAGGGTAGGTGATCATGTTGTGGCTCGTGCTATGTTGTTGTACCTCCTCTTTGTGGTAGAGTTGAGATTGATTGAGAGCACTGGAGCATTGATTGGGTCATACATGTTGTTGACCATTCTTTGAGGTGCCGAGGGCACGTGATTCTTTGTTGACCCAGTCGTGTCGATCATATACTTGTGGGTGCTTGGCGCTGATATGAGTTTACTATACTCGGTTGGGTCGCTCCCACGAGTACCACTCCGGAGTTGGCATGTTCCGTACAGAGGGTTGTACGAGGGGCTAGGGACAGATGGTGTGCCTGTACTAGCTGGCTCCCTACGGGTAGAGCATGATCAGGCCGCAGGTATCCTATTGTATTGTACTGATGGTATGGTATTATGGATTCATGATAGTCCTCATTTGGTATATTCAGTTCATTGGTATTCATACTGACAGTTGAGCATTGTGCATAGTAGTGGTAGTATATCTCCTACTTTCTTTATTGCTCTATATATATCTCTTGAGATTGAGGACTTAGTGGGCAGACCGCTGAGGCTGGTGGCGGTACCCACTGAGAACTACTTGTTTGATAGTAGTTCTCACATCCGTTGTTGACATCCTTTTTGTAGTGTCTTCTTCCCTAGTTGTGCATACTGAGTGCGGAAAGGAGACCGTCGGATAGAGCTGTTCCCCGGATACTTGGCTAGAGGTATACCCATTTTGGTAGATGGTTGAGTCTGTACATACAGTGAGATGGATACTATCTATGTTGTATATTTTAGTTATGGATGATGTATGTATGTACAGTGATCCTTTGATATTTATATATAGCAGCTCTGTTGATACCTTTAGCTCTTTATTACTGTTGTTTTCGCTTCGTATACTCAGTTTTATCACTAAGTATATGGCGGGTCTGTTGATGTGCCCGGGAGATGGTAACCCGGGGCGTGACAGATTAAGTTGGTATTAGTGCTTAGGGATAGGTCAAGAGGGCCTAGGAAACCTAAGAAAACAGACCTAAGAATGACGAGAGAGACGTGATTGATCGCGAAAGTCAAAGATTGGGTTTTGTATCCTTCCTTGTGTAGGAAGAGTGATTGAGGGATTATGCCTTCTCTAATCAGAGGAATTATGTTGGCTGCAGACGACATAATAATCTGAGAAGAAAAGAAGTGTCATTCTAGACTTTCGCTGGATTGGGTCGTGAGTTTGTTTGTGGTCCTAATTGGGTATTCTGTTGCAGGTTGTTACTATGCCTTCTCGACGACCACCGACGCGAGCGCATCCGACATCTTCAGAGATGCCTGAGCAGACGGGACCTAGTGAACGGCCCGATCTGCATGAGCAGCTAGCAGACATAGCTGCAGTTGGAAGGTAGCAGAGTGCCTTGTTACAGAAGATGTGCAACGTTTTTTCTCAGCAGCAGCATCCTACGCCTCGAGCTATGGAACCTCAGGTGGCAACTACTCCGACTACATCTCAACCCGGTGAAGGAAGTACTCAGCCTAGTCAAGCACTTTCTAAAGAGGAGCAGGAGCGGATGGCGGATAGATTGGCTCGCTTTTGTAGGTTTGATCCACCGCGATTCAATGGCAGTAGTATAGAGCCATGGGTGGTAGAAGCCTGGATTTGTGAGATGGAGAAGTTGTTCGAGGATTTGTTCGTGCTAGCACGGGAGCAGGTGCATATGGTAGTGCATTGTCTTTTTGGTGATGCTCATGTCTGGTGGAGGAGGACCCATGATCATAAGTCCTTGAATCCTCTACAAATGTCTTGGAGCGAGTTTCGGGGGATTATGTATGGACCCTATTTTCCCAACAGTGTGAAGATGAAGATAGAAGAAGATTTGAAGAATCTAAAGAAAGGGAACCGTCCGGTACAGGAGTATGCGAGAGAGTTTACGAGACTACTTAACTGTGTTCCTTCAGCGGCGAGAGACGAGATACAGAAGGTCTATCTATATGAGAAGGGTTTGAGACCCGAGATCTTTCCATTTGTCCACTCGTAGAGACTTCAGACTTTGGATGCTACTATTGAGCAGTCTCTGTGGGTAGAGCGAGGGGCATTTGTGACGAGAGGGCAGCTTATGCACCCAGATCAGGGTCAGGAGAGGAAGCGCCCGACACCTGATGATGGAGGGCAGTCAAGTAGCAGGCGACCGCCTAGACCTCCCCAGCAATCGCGTTTCTAGAGACGTGGATCTTTTAGTCGCCAGCAGTCTGGAGGATATCGCCAGCAGCGACAGCAGCCGAAGGGATCTCCCCGATGTGTGATTTGTGGAGGACCTCATTTTGCTTATCTCTGTGATCGACGTGAGGTTCGATGTTATGAGTGTGGACAGCAGGGACATATGAGGAAGACTTGTCCCAGACTTGTAGCAGCTCCTTCTATGGCGTCCGTACCTTTCACTCCACCGCAGATGTCTGGAGCCTCCCCGGTATTTTCTTAGGATCGATCTTCTATGCCACGAGAGCCGGATCGATGCCAGCCACCGGCGAGCGGACGAGTCTATGCCGCTCAGATTGAGGATGCCTCGATAGCTGATCGAGTGGTGGCAGGTATTATTTTGATTTGTGGCATTAGATAGCGTACTTTATTCGATACTGGTGCATCGCATTCCTTTGTTAGTAGAGCATTTGCATTGCATCATGGTCTAGAGATAGGGTCGTTACCCCAGGCACAGGAGGTGCGGGTACCCGACCATAGCTTGCAGGTGACGCAGGATTGTTTAGGATGTCCTGTGCAATTAGGACCTTGGATCATGCCTGCCGATTTGCTGGTATTGAGACAGTTGCAGGATTTTGATGTAATCCTAGGCATGGATTGGTTATCTCGATACTTTACTACGATTGATTGTGGAACCAAGACGGTGATTTTTCGTGAGCCTGGACATGAGGAGTTCATTTATGAAGGTTGTAGGAGTTCACTGTTTGCAGTGACGGTCTCTTCTTCTAAGGCCAGACAGATGTTGAGTAGTGGATGTATGGCCTATTTTGCAACAGTGACTGAGGTGCCCAGTGTTGTACCAGGACTCGAGGATATTCCTATTGTCCGTAAGTTTCCGGATGTCTTTCCCTCTGAGTTATCCTCGATGCCTCCTGATAGGGAGATTGAATTCATGATTGATGTGGTACCAGGAACCGCGCCAATCTCGAAGACACCCTATAGAATGGCACCAGCTGAATTGAGAGAGTTGAAGGCGCAACTACAGGATCTTATGGATAAAGGTTTTATCAGACCTAATGTGTCGCCTTGGGGAGCGCCTGTGTTGTTTGTGAAAACGAATGATGGTTCACTTAGGCTGTGTGTGGATTATCGGGAATTGAACAAAGTGACCATCAAGAATAGATATCCCCTCCCACGTATTGATGATCTGTTCGATCAATTACAAGGAGCGTGTGTCTTTTCTAAGATTGATCTTCAGTCCGGTTACCACCAGTTGAAGGTGAAGGCCGAGGATATTTCTAAGACAGCTTTTAGAACTCGGTATGGGCATTATGAGTTTTCTGTCATGCCGTTCGGATTGACTAATGCCCCTGCTGCATTTATGGATATGATAAACCGAGTCTTTAAGTCTTTCTTGGATAAGTTTGTGGTAGTTTTCATTGATGATATTCTGATTTACTCCCGTGATGATGCAGAGCATCTTAGATTAGTGCTGCAACTCTTGAGAGAGAAGAAGTTGTATGATAAGCTGAAGAAGTGTGAATTCTGGTTGAGAGAGGTAGCCTTTTTAGGCCATGTGATTTCTGCTTCGGGAGTAGCTGTTGATCTTATGAAAGTTGAGGCAATTCGTGATTGGCCTAGACCGACGACCATTTCTGAGGCGTGGAGTTTTCTTGGTCTAGCCGGGTATTATCGACGATTTGTGGAGAGTTTTGCGAAGCTCTCTACGCCTCTTACTCGATTAACCAGGAAAGGGGTTAGGTATGTTTGGAGCAATGAGTGCCAAGAATGCTTTGATGAGCTTAAGCAGAGGTTGATGACAGCCCCTATTCTTGCACTGCCAGTGATGGGCGAGGGATTTGTTATCTATAGTGATGCTTCGCATAGTGGCTTGGGTTGCGTGCTGATACAACATGGTCGAGTGATTGCATATGCTTCAAGACAACTAAAGGAGTATGAGAAGAACTACCCCACTCATGATATGGAGTTAGCGGCGGTAGTCTTTGCTCTGAAGCTATGGCACCACTATCTCTATGGCGAGCATTGTGAAGTGTATACTGATCACAAGAGCCTCAAGTATCTGTTCACGCAGAAAGAGTTGAATCTGCGACAACGGAGATGGTTGGAATCATTGAAGGATTATGACATCTCCATTTTGTATCATCCCGGCAAAGCTAATGTTGTTGCCGATGCTTTGAGTAGGAAGGCTGTGGCGACTTTGAGTATGAGTATCACTCAACAGCCTGTCCTAGTGGAGGAGATGCGGAGGTTGTCTCTTGACGTGGTTACTCCTGGAATGACGGCGAGACTGATGACTTTGGTCATACAGCCCACTCTGTTGGATAGGATTCGAGAGAAACAGAGTGTAGATCCTTATCTGATAAAAATTCGAGATCAACTGAGGAGTGGTGGTCTTAAAGATTTTACTTGTGATGATTCTGAGATTCTCCGTTATAGAGGACGTCTATGTGTACCTGTGGATCAGGAGATACGAGAGGAGATATTGAAGGAAGCACACTATTCTCCTTATTCTGTACATTCTGGAGGGACTAAGATGTACCAGGATCTGAAGACTCACTTCTGGTGGAATGGTATAAAGCGGGATATTGGTAGAGCTGTAGCTCAATGTTTGACATGTCAGCAAGTGAAAGCCGAACATCGAGTACCAGCTGGTAAGCTACAGAGTCTTCCAATACCTGAGTGGAAGTGGGATCACATTACGATGGATTTCATCGGAGGATTACTGAGGACTTTGAGCGGCTATGATGCTATATGGGTAGTTGTTGATAGGCTGACAAAGTCTGCTCATTTCCTGCCGATGCAGATTACTTGGTCACGTGAGCGACTTGCACAGCTTTACATGGATGAGATATTGAGATTGCATGGTGTGCCAATCTCAATAGTATCTGATAGAGACTCAAGGTTTGTCTCCAATTTCTGGAGGAGTCTACAGACAGCTTTGGGGACTCAGCTTCGATTTAGTACTGCTTTTCATCCCCAGACTGATGGTCAGTCCGAGCGCACTATACAGACACTCATGGATATGTTGAGAGCTTGTGTCTTGGATTTTGGTGGAGGTTGGGATCGACATCTGAGATTGGTAGAGTTTGCGTACAACAATAGCTATCAGGCGAGCATTAAGATGGCTCCGTTTGAAGCATTGTATGGACGCAAATGTCGATCACCTCTATATTGGGATGATGTTGGCGAAAGGAAGACTTTGGGTCCAGACCTTTTGCTTGAAGCCGAAGAGAAGGTTAAAGTGATACGACAGCATATTGAGACGGCTCAAAGCAGGCAAAAGAGTTATTCTGATACTCGGAGGCGAGATCTGGAATTTCATGTTGGTGATCATGTCTTTTTGAAGGTCTCACCATCGAAGGGCATACGGAGATTTGGGATTCGCGGAAAGCTTAGTCCGTGATTTATTGGTCCTTTTGAGGTCTTAGAGAGAGTAGGACCCGTGGCATATCGGATAGCCCTTCCGCCTCGATTAGCAGGAGTGCAGGATGTCTTCCATGTATCTGTTCTGAGGAGATACATGCATGATCCTTCCCATGTGATAGATTTTTCTCCACTGGAGCTTACCGAGGATTTGCGTTACGAGGAGCGACCGATACGAATTCTTGCACGTGAGACGAGGGAATTGCGTAATCCGATCATACCTTATGTAAAGGTACAGTGGGATTGTCATGATGTTAGAGAGGCGACATGGGAGTTGGAGACTGTCATGCAGAGGTCTTATCCCCACCTGTTTGTATCGTGAGGTGAGTACATTGCTTTAGTTTCGAGGACGAAACTATTTAATGGAGGGGAGAATGTAATACTTGGTTTTTGGGGTTTCTAGACTCGGCGGATTTCGGGCGCCCGGAAGTGAGGAAGTGGACGCCCGAATGTTCCGGAGCCAGTTGACATTTCGGATGATCCGGTTGAGGCCGACTGACTTTGGATCTGGACGCAGGATCCGGACGCTCGGTAGTGGATCCGGATTAGCTAATGACGTGGAGAGCCACGTGTCGCGACGAAGGACACGTGTCGACCGCCGGAGACACGCCGCCCCACCGCCTGCTGACCGACACCGACCGCTTGATCGCCAGCTGACACCTAGCTTGTAGGGTTTTCGGACGCCCGGAAGTTGGATTCGGGCGCCCGAATGTGGGACTTTTGAGAGCTTATAAATAGGTGAGTCCCTGAGGTATTGAGCTCATTTTCCACTTCGTGTGACTTCGTTTCTAGAGAGAGAAAGCTAGAGTAGGGCCCTGTGTTGGTATTAGTTTGTGATCTAGCTTGTTCTCCTCTATTCTGTTGATCTGATCTGGTACTGAGCTGTTGTTTTGTCGGAGTTAGTAGCCTTGTGGAGATATTCAGATCGGAGTGCTGTCGGAGCTTGATTATCTTGGAGGGTTGGATCTGAGGATACTGTTTTTTCCACCTTGGATGGACTAGCTCTTGAGTGTCACGCCCCGGGGGTCCATTTAGAGTTTATAAAAGATCAGCGAAAAAATACAGGATAATTTTTTTTTCTTTTTATTAATACATTAACAATCTTGACCCCAGAGACGACAGACCCGGCACAAACACAGGGAGTCCACTGTTCACTCGGACAGAACCTCCCCTGTATCTGCATGGCGTCGCACAAGTACATATACAACACATTCATTTCATTCACATCAATAATTCAAACGTATCACCAACAGAAAGATTCCTTTCAGTTTAGAGAAAAGCTACCACGAAGGGTAGGAGACGGGTTTTGCAAATCTTATCACAAGTATTTTATTAAGCATTAATAAAACTACATGTCCAAAGAGTAAATAAAACTGAACCATACTTCTAAAGTTATTTATTCAAAGTGCAAGTAAGAAAAACTAAACCAATGACCGGGTCGGGAGTTCTAGGATCGCAAATGACGTGCCTCACGTCTCGCCCCGACTCGAACTAGCTGGATCACCTGAAAAATCAACAAAGCGGGGGAGTGAGAACATGTAAACATGTCTCCTCCTCCCAGTGGGTACCGCAAGCCGACGAAGGCAAGCGTACACACCGATAACCAGGAGATAGATAGATATAACAATACAGTAGCCATGAAAGAAGGGAAACAAGGTACAACTGCACTAGTGCTACTGTAAATGATATGCATCAACAAATGAATACAGCAAATATACCCAATCTAGCCAGTCCGCAGACCTCAGGCTCATGCCACTCCTACTCTGCCAGCATATAAGTGCCCAACTGAGCTCACGGGTCGGACGTACGACCACTTTTCCGGAAAAGAACACCCTCTTGCGGGGATCAACCGCTGGTGTTCGCGAAATGCGCAAGAGTAATGGCGATCAATGCAAGTATGACCAATAAATGTTGGCAAACAGCCAATAATCCACCCCTCCGGGTATACCGACCGTATAGGTCATCAGACAACAGTGTCAAGAAAACCGACCAAGAAGGTCACGAGAACATCATCTCAGATACAGATATAATCATATCTACTCTACTGCTAGAATAAGAAAAAGATGCAAGTAGAGATCACAAGGTGCTAGCTCATAATCACAGGCATATATGTATACGAAATATAAAAAGGGAGAGTGGAAGGAACGTCACCGAGCATGCACCACTAAACCAACTTCGGATCGAAGTACCCACCCTTGCGAATATCGCGTCTGTCTTCCGACTGTGGAGGATCGTCAACCGGACCTACGGAGGGTCCACCGGGTTAGTATCTAACCCACATATAAGAAATGCTAACTCACAAGCCCACACACGATCCCACGGGGATCGGTTTCCCAAAGCTGATTACCGTAACTTGCCGGAAGTCCCAAAATCATACCGGGACTCCGCCGGGACTCACGGAGTGTCCCGAAACTCACCGACTCATGCCACGAGTCAACCACTACCCCAAAACACATCCCTTTGGGTGTTTGGGCAGCAAGCACAAGATCGAACATCGGAGCGATCATCGTCGGACAATCGTTCCGATCCGGGTTCCCGTAAGTGTCGATTTCGACACCGGAACCCACTGCCGCTCACCGGGCATCTCCGAATACACGAGACGGCCGAGACAACCAGCCAACAAGGCTCAGCGGCAGCCCACAAGTCACACACATTGCGTCGGAAGTTTCCGAGCCGAAAACCACGTTTCGCCGACGGATTTCTTCGGGAAACGCTCTGAAAACCCATCTTCGGACAAACGAAGGACAGCGGACCTTGGACAATCAGTCCACAGGTCACGCGTAGCGTGAACACGCTGTCCACAGCAGCTAAATTGCCCAAAAGTCCCTAAACATGCATCTAATTGCAATATAACATGCGTTTTACGGAGTTTATGGGTCGATACCTCGATCGGAGCATTTTCGAGGCCCGCCGAGACACATCCTGCTAGGTCTCGACAAGACGGAGGCCGTGCTTGCTGTCCAGAGCACAGCGAACAGCCAACGAGCGCACGGGAGCGACCGGAACCTCGATCGGAAAGGTGGTCCGGAAGCGACAATCAATAACTTGTTGTTTCAGGCCTCGATAATTACAAAACATGTGAGCACGGAGGTAGTCAGCACCTCAGGAAGGTTGTGCTCACCAGAGGGGTCAACGGAAATGCTCGGATCGCCGGAACAGTGATGCTGTCCAAAACAGCCCCATCTCGGGCTGAACCCTAGAGCAATGTGTTGCTCCGGCCGACGGCGGCGACGACGGCGGGTGCGCCGGTGGGAGGCAGGTGCGGCCGGCGGGGGACGGCCGGGGCTCGCATCAGCCGGCGGTGGGAGGGCGGCAGTTGCGGCGGGCGGTGGTGCCCTAGCCCGCACAAACCCGGGGTGAGCTCGGGTTAGTCTCTCAGCGGCGGCGGCGGCGGCGGCGGCGGCGGCGGCAGGGGCGGCGCCGGACGGTGACGGGGGTCCCTCCGGGGTCACGAGGGAGGAAGGGAAGGCCGGCCGGAGCAGCGGCGGCGGCGCGCCTAGTCGCACGGCCGCTCGCAAGCTCTCAGGCTCAAATCGGCCGCGGCGGCGCTCGGCACGATCGGCGGCGACGGCGACGCCAGGGATCGGGTGCGGCGATGCCGGGGAGCCGAGAGAGATCACAGGGGGTCAGGGGAGGCTGCGGCTGGTGGTCTATGTCACCACCAGCCCGCACAGGTCCCTGCGGCTCCGGCCAAGGCTGCAGAGGCAGCAGTGGCGCCGGGGGTTGCCGGAGGCGGCGGAGCGGCGCGTCGGAGGGTCAGGGCGACGCCGGAGAGAGGGAACTCGAGGGTGAGGGCCACCCTGGTTGGTCCTTGACGAAGAGGGGGAGAGAGATGGTGATGGTGGTGATGATGGTGAGGGAAGGTGAGGGTGGTGCTGCAGTCCTTGGCCGGCCGGATCTGGGTCGCCGGCGGCGGCGGCTGCGTGCAGGGATAGAGCAGGAGGAGGGGAGGTGGTCAGGGTCGGCTGGGGGGTAGTTAGCAGCTAGGGTTAGGGTTAACAAGTGAGAAACCCTAGAGGCCTATATGTATACATGTGCCAACTTACATATAAGTCCACCAAAAGTCAGTATTTATAACTGAGTCCCTCACAGCACGCGTATTTTGCGCGTAAGCACCTCCACATAAAGTCTCACGCGATTCTGTACATAAAATGTTAGAACTTTTCGCGAAACCTCCAATTTTATCTTTTGACCCTTTCTCCGAAAACGCATTACATCTTGCGATCCGTCGCCCCGCACTTCCCAGGGGGTCACCCATCCTAGGACTACTCCCGTCCTAGCACGCTTAACTCTCTCAACCTCTTCGGCCTAGCCACCGCCGAAAATGCTTAAGCCGGGTTGAGAGTTTTAGCCCTATTATATCTCATATATAGGACTAATCTGGGGTCTCACAATCTCCCCCCCTTTAAGCCCTGACGTCCTCGTCAGGCTCAGACTCACAAGTACCAGGCGATGTGAGACGTCTCGCTAGCCTGTCATTCAGACCCGGCTCAGCCGAGACCCATCTCACACTTCCGGCTGGTAATTGGCTCTGATACCAACTGTGACGCCCCGCACTTCCCAGGGGGTCACCCATCCTAGGACTACTCCTGTCCTAGCACGCTTAACTCTCTCAACCTCTTCGGCCTAGCCACCGCCGAAAATGCTTAAGCCGGGTTGAGAGTTTAGCCCTATTATATCTCATATATAGGACTAATCTGGGGTCTCACATTGAGGTGGGTTGATGTTTGCCAGATTCAGTGGACTTCCTCCTATGTGTTTACTCTCATGTTAGCATGTTGTGATTGGATTATGTTAGCATAATGTGATAGTATTGGATTATGATAGCATGATGTGCTGGATTATGTTAGTAGAGACCATGTTAGTTGAGATTGATATATGTGCATTATAGGTAAGATAATGATATATATGAGCATGCATGATTTTCTATATCCTTGATGCATGATTTGACCTACACCTATCCTGTTGATATCCCTTGTACCACACTACAGGAAATATTATATATAAGGAAGGGAAAAGCGGTCGTTAATAATTTATTTCCTGTCGTTAAAACACAAGGACGACGGCCATAAAAACCGTCGTCAACCGTCGTTACTGCTTCCTTCGTTAAAAGTATTAACGACCAGATCAATATAACAGTCGTTAATAACAAAAGGCGATGGGGACCTTCCCGTCGTTAACGAGTAGTATTAGTGACCAAAAAATTATACAGTAACGACCAATCTTACCGACGCAATTGAGATTTAGAAATATAATTTTACCAATAACTAGCATTTAATAACGACCAATCTTTCCGTCGCTAACACAAATATCCCATTTAATAATTCTAAAGCAATATTATAACGACCAAAGCTCCTGTCGCTAAAAACGAAGTTATTTCATGATTCAACATGCTATTTATTTAAATCCTATATGATCTTCTTTCACATTCACAAATATATACAAAAGCAAAGTTTCTACAAAAGAGTCGTTTTTAAATTATAAAACTTTAATAGTATTTCATTAATATTATAATAATAACATTCACAAATTTAACATAGTTCTGAATTATCCATACACTACATATGTGAAGGTCACCAACATATATATGTAGCATATATACATTTACCAAAAGTTACAATAAAATTAGTAATTCATCATATTTTCAACAAAAAAAAACCCAAAAAAGTATCATAACTTCATAGCTTGCACTTCATCTGCTAGCAATATTCTTTGCCCAAAACTGCTGCAGACTACCTAGCTACAAGAGAAAAAGGCAAACATTAGAACAAATTGTATAGTTTTGTCTAAAAAAAATATTTAAAACTTATCAACCAAAGAAAATAAGCAAATCAAACATTCTAAAAGCAAATTATGTTTAATAAAACATAAGTAACAATTGTATAAAATTAACAATTCATGACCATCTATATACAGCTCACAATTTCACTAAAGTGATATTGAATGCATGAATACAACAAGTTTGCAAAGATCCTATACTTTATAAGTAGTGGAATAAAAGAGAAAAACTATCTCTCTAATATTGAATCTCTCAATCTAAATAATCAATGCCAGCATTTCAAGAAAAAGTAGAGAAGATTCACAGAGTAAAAAAAGTAAGACAACTCATATTTGGTTTGAATTCAGCTCACTTAAAATGATCATATTGATTGCCCATTTGATGGAGGTGGAGAGGTACTTGATTGTTGACGTTGAAGCATTTCCTTAATCATTCTTACTTCATTTTCCATTTCATCCATGCGATTCCTGAGTGATTGATTTTCTCTTTGACTTTCACGAAGTTTAGCTTGAAGCTCAACCCTAGAGCCACTGGTCCTCATAGCATTAGGTTTCAACCCACCACCATAGCAAACTATATGATCATGACGTTGCGGTCCAAAGCACTTTTCAACTAGTTCGATATTGGATAAGGAGGGCTCAGCTTGTGTAACTTCAACAATTTTATCCTTCAAAAAATAATGAAATAAGGAATAGAAAATTGAATATCTATTAAAGGAGATTGAATATAACAAAAATAAATATGTAAGACATACATATATGCTAATTGTCTCTTGTTCAACTAGCTTGTCAGCTTTTTTTTGTGTCTCAAAAAATATAGTTGCTAAGCTTGGTGGTTGACCAACTTTTCCTCCCTTTTAAGAAAAATAAATTAACATAAAAAAATATGATCATCCATTAAGAATATTAGAAAATGTGTAATGTAAGATCTTAATTACCTTTTTCCATATAACTTGTCGAATTGGCTTACTACCTGTACGGTGAGGCATACTTAATTTTGCCCTATTGTTTGAGTTTCGTTTACTTGCTGCCTATATTTTTTTATAAGAAAAGAAAACCAAATATAAAATTGTCAATTTTAAGAGTAGAATGTAAATAAAAATTAGGATCAAATATAAAAAATAAAAGCAAATGTAAACACAAAATAAATTAAGACATACCAAAAAATTTTCACTTGAAAAATGCTCTTTAACTAGCCATTCCCCATCTCCTCGATCAACACCTTCAGGAGTATGTTTTAGAGCTTCTTGTATAGTCTTAGAAGGCTTTACAAATTTGTGATGCAAATCTCCCCTCCACTTATTCCACAAATCGTTCATATGATCCAAGGTTTCATCACGATAATCCTCTATTTTCTCATGCTTAAATTTGTCCTAAAAGTTATGCACATACCAAATATATAAGTATATTTAAATGCGAAGGATGGAAAGTAAAGCTAATAGTTAGTTTACCGTAAAACCCGAAACAACTTTGTGCAATCTATAATTAGTTTTATATAACTTACATTCATCATTTTGTAATAACTAGACAAAATTATTAATAATAAATTCTAAATAATTTTGTGCAGTTTACATTCAGCATTTTTATTCACAATAAGTAGACTGTATATATAATAGACTATGGACTGCATATATGCATAATAGACTATAGACTTTAGATTGCATATATAATACTAGATTAAGTCCTCATGAAATAAATTTCTATGCTATGCATATAATCAAATTAATATCAAACTGAAAAACATTACCGTCACGGCGGCCCACATATGGTTCTTCTCTTCGTCATCGATTTCCTTCCATGAGTGCACACGTAGGGGACAAATATTGCGATCACGCACAATTCTTCCCAAATGTCTTGAAAATGCTCTATGATTCTTTCCAACGACACGGTTGTTATAGAATTTCACTTCCAACTTTTGTCCACTTTTTAGCTTTGCGACTTGCTTACACTTGTTTTTACCTCGCACCTTTCTCTTCTTTTGAGCACTACTAGTATCTAAGAAAGTGAAAACATAAATGAAATTATAATATAGAAAGAATTTGCATTCTACTTATTATGTTTATAATTTTTGCATATAGAAGTGCAACACATATAACAAGCATTGTGTAGAAGTTGAGAGGTCGCACCTGCACTACACCAAAAAGGACTATTCGTGGCAGTTTAAATAGCCGGAAAAAGTGTAATAAGTGCCAGGAAAAGTTTTTACCGGCATTTACTTGTGGCACTCACAAGTGCCGGATAAAAGTCCGTCGGTAATTAATTTGCTGGCACTTTTTACTTACCGCCAGTAAATGTTACAACACCGGCACTTGCGAGTGCCAGCTATAAGAATCTACGATGGCACTCATAAGTGCCAGCATTATTATTTCTTTCGGCACTCAAAACTGCCGGCTTTTCCCTTTTTTAGTGGCAATTTATTCTGCCAGTAAAGTTTTAAGGGCACTTATAAATGCCGGCAATAGTAGCAGTTTATTCTGCCAGCAAAGTTTAAAGGGCACTTATAAATGCCGGCAATAAATATAAAATTATGATTCCTTTCATAGAAAGAAATGCCGGCAAAAGGTTGAATTTATGATGCATTATTGTATTCTTTAATTAGATGAACTAAAATTTATGCATTAACAGTGAAATGATAATTTAATAAGTCAAAATAAGTATATCATATTAACACAGAAGAGTATGAACGGTACTAGCACGCATTCAAACAAAAAATAACAATCTCAAGCCTTGTTGCTCACAGAAAAGTATCTAAACACAAGAAAATGACTTCATTCTACAAGTTTTAGTAGCCAAACCCAAGTACAAAATAGTAACTTTTTAAAGTTTCACAAAGAATGAGTTTCGATCCACATCCACAGTAAACAAAAAAGGTAGCAGTTTAGTTTCATTACTCTAATCACATATTTTTTGCTAGACAGAATGAAGATGTTGAAGTGCGTGTTGCGATCGATCAAAAGATTGCTTCACCTCACTAGCTTAACCTGTATTAGAGGAAAAAATAAATAAAAATTCAACCGTTTCAATAAACAATTCTAACATCTCAACAAATTGCTAAAATATGTAACATTATTTAATTTATATACTCCAACTACGTATTTTTTTCCGACACGAAGGAAATGAACACTTCTACTTGATTAATAGATTGCTTCACCTTTTCACTGGCTTAACCTGCATCAGAGAAAAAAAAAAAAAAAAATACTAAATATAAGGTCAAGTATTAAATTTGTATCCATCAAAGAAAGAGATTGCTGAGTTTTGGTGACTAGACATGAATATGTTATTTCTAATAAAAAAATTGAGGTTATTAATTTTTTCAATATATAGAAAACTAATACATATCATTTTGGATGTATATACATATTATACTTACAAGATAAGATGACCAAGCAACAGATTTTCTTGCAGCATCACGTATCGTCCTCATACCATGATAGCTCAGTATCAGACTTTCTTTAGGTATTATTATTACCTCAACATAAACCTCCCAATATTGTTGTCCTAATTTTTTGCCTCCTATAATGGTAGAAGGATCTTACTAAACAAAAGTCCTCGCACTACTGAGCGATCAGGTTGTCCAAGGGACATCAAGAGCACTTCTGTTTCACCATGTCTAGCATTTATTCTATACAAAGACACATATATTAAACTATCGGATAACTTTTAACAAATAATATTAATCTAAATAGATGTTACCTTGGTTTCATGTTCATATCGCACCCTCCTTTTCTTCGTTTGGTGGACCTACATATATGAAAGAAGGACTAAATAGTTTTCTAATATATGGCATAACATATAATTTCACTATCGAAGCAAGATATTTACCTGATAAGATTGAAGCTCGTGACTGGATGATGACGATCGCACTTCTCCCTCAAATGTATTATTAGGATTATTTCCCTCAACAACATTCTACATAAAAAATAACAATATTTAAATAATACTAAAATTTCAATAAATGATTATTTAATAAGTTCTTTTAGAAAAAATAATACTTAATTAAGAAAGTAAACCTGTCGACCATCCAATTGCGCTAGGTTCGATCAATTAAAAAAATAGTTAAATTTGAATAAAAAAGAATGGGATTTGACCAAAACCTGGGAATCATAACAATCTGGTAGCTTTATGATGAAGGAGTGGGCATTAGCAACAAATCATGCAAAAGCTCACAAAAGTTTACCATTTGAGTGCATTTGAGTACATTTTAATTGCGCCTTGCAAATGTTAAGATAATAAATAATAATGTAAGTTTCAGTATCTTCATACTTTTAGTTTCACACAATTGTAGCCTTGAAACTCTACAGCTATAAACTGCTCTCAAGTTGGTACGTGAGCATACGCGCCCAATAAATTTTTTATGCATTTAAATTGCACAAAAGGAATTTTCTTGACACCCTGTATTTGGGAGTTCATATAATCATCCAAAATAAAGCCTAAGTGATTATAGATTTGTATGGTATGTAACTCACCACACACCAACACCCAAGATCGTAAATTAAAATTAAAATGTATATATGGAGACTCCTCAACTACAGGCCTGCTTCCCTTAATTCTTCCATTGGCTCTAGATCCGAGGGGACAGAGACATCATTTGAATGCATAATAGGGGTGTCAACAGGTGGTGTAACATCATTGACAGTATTTAGAGGTGCACTTTGTGATGACGACCCTAAAGAATGAAATGATCTTACCCTTGTGCACGCCCCTTACTCAATGCTCCGGGTGGTAATGAACATATGCTTGTCAGCTCTATCCAAAAAAAAATATAGCCATTTCGTGATTTTGTCGGTTGCATTTTCTACCTGTGGCAAGATTAAAATATAAATAAGAACAAAAGGAGGGGAAAGAACAACGCAAAAAAGAAAAGAATTTGAGAACGTTATTCCAAAATGATTCGAAAGCATCTCTCGCCGTATCAAGACAAATGCTTAATAAAATTCATAAATAAAATTTAGTACATGAAGGTGGGAAAAGTATCTCAGATAGTCAATTTCTAGAACAAGATTTTTTGAATTTTCTCTTCTTTCTTGTGCGAAGTTAAAAAAAAATCATTAGCTATAGCCGGCGGTTTCCTTTTTCCATTGTTTTGACTTCGGTATGAATTCTAGCAAAAAAAATTTAAGTATATCAGTAATTTTTATGACGTAGATGCAGTTATTGATAAAAATGCCACCAATAATTAATTTTTAAAGGCATTTATTTAGAAGTGCCACTAATAATTACTTTTTACTGACTTTTTTTCAAAGAGCCACCAAAATAGTGCCACCAAAAATGATTTGTGGTGTAGTGGCGCCGGTGATTTTCATGTAGATTCGAAGGGCGCAATTCGATTTCGAAATCGATTGTGCGTGCCGAAAGTTGAGGATATTCGTAGGGAGATCTTGAAAGAAGCTCACACTTCTCCCTATGCGATTCACCCGGGCGGCACCAAAATGTACAAGGACCTCAAATTGCATTATTGGTGGCCGGGGATGAAACTTGATGTGGGACGCTTTGTGGCACAATGCTTAATATGCCAACAAGTGAAGGCCGAGCGTCGCTTTCCGGCAGGAAAATTGCAAGGATTGCCCATTCCGATTTGGAAGTGGGAAAATATCGCGATGGATTTTGTTGTGGGCTTACCTCGATCATTAGGTGGCCACGATGCGATTTGGGTGGTGGTGGATCGTTTGTCAAAGTCGGCACACTTTTTGCCAATCCACACCACTTGGTCGGGGGACAAGTTAGCGCAAGTCTACCTGGACGAGATTGTGCGGTTGCATGGGGTCCCGACCTCGATAGTTTCAGATCGAGATCCCCGTTTCACATCGCATTTTTAGAAAAGCTTGCAAGAAGCTTTGGGTACACGGCTCGATTTCAGTTCAGCATTTCATCCTCAAACCGATGGTCAATCGGAAAGAACAATTCAGATTTTGGAGGATATGCTACGAGCGTGTGTGTTGGACTTCAAGGGTGCATGGCCTACTCATTTGCCGATGGCTGAATTTGCTTACAATAATAGCTATCAATCTAGCATCGGAATGGCACCTTTTGAGGCCTTGTATGGAAGAAAATGCCGCTCTCCTATTCATTGGAGTGAAGTCGGCGAGAAAAGGGTCTTAGGACCTGATGTGTTGCGTGAAGCGGAGGAAAAGGTCCGCTTGGCACGCGAACGCTTATCGACGGCGCAATCTCGACAAAAGAGTTATGCGGATCGACGTCGAAGAGATTTGGAATTCGCAGTAGGAGACCGCGTCTTCTTGAAAGTATCACCCATGAGAGGGGTGAAGCGATTCGGTGTTCGGGGTAAGTTGAGTCCCCGTTACATTAGACCTTATGAGGTTTTGGAGCGTGTGGGATCCGTGGCGTACCGGCTAGCTTTGCCACCAAAACTTGCGGGAATACACAATGTGTTCCATGTATCGACGCTCCGCAAGTACGTGTATGATCCGGCGCACGTCCTCGAATATGTGCCTATGGAGCTTCATGAGGAAATGATTTATGAGAAATTTCCCTTGTGTATCATGGATCGCGAGGTGAAAAGTTTGAGGAACCGTGAAATTCCTTATGTAAAGGTACAATGGACGAATCACGGTGAGCGCGAAGCTACGTGGGAATTGGAAAGCTCCATGAAGGAGCGGTTTCCTTACCTCTTCGCTGAGTCCAGCTGAGGTATGAAATAGTTTCGCGGCCGAAACTCTCTTTAAGGGGGGAGGAATGTAGCACTTTGAATTTTGGTGCGTTGTTTCGAACTTTACTAAATTTGATGAAGTTCGGAAAGAGCCGGTAATGGCTGGTGTGGAATTGGGTTCCGCTGGTTTCGGGACATTTTGGGTGCGAGTGGGAACCCAAAAATTGAAGATTTCGAAGAAAAGGACCTACTGGAGCAAAACTGCTCACGGGGTCCGGACCCTGGAAACTGGGGTCCGGACAATGAAGTTCGTGGCCGGCTGCGGTCCGGACCCGGGTGCCACGGTCCGGACCCGAGCCGATGTCCGAGATGGGGAACGTACGGGTTCCGGAACCGGGACTTGAGGTCCGGACCCGAGCCGCGTGCTAGGTTGGGGTGCGTACGGGTTCCGGACCCTGATGTCAAGGTCCGGACCCGGCCTGCGCGCTGGTCGGTTATCAGTGCGGGGTTCGGACCCCACTCGCAAGGTCCGGACCCGGCTGAGGCAGAATGCCCAGTGAGGGGTATTTTGGTAATTTTATGGGGGATAGGCTATATATAGAGGGCTGGGGTCCCTCTCCTCATTACTCTTCCATTTTCCCTCTCATTCCCTCTCCCTCTCCCTCACTTTCTCTCTCTAGAGATCTCTCCAAAGCTTGGAGAAGTGGAGGATTTGACCTTGGGAAAAGCTTCTAAGGTGGATTTGGAGCTTCTTGGTGCAAGAAGAAGCTTGGGAGCTAGGGCTTTGAGGTGAGTTCTTGTGATTTAGGGTTTGAACCTAGGATTTAATCCTTTGAAATGAGGTTTTTGGAAATCCTAAGCAATCTAAACCACAAATGGTGGAAGATTGGCCATGAAATCTAGGGTTTGGCTTGCATGCATGCAAACCCTAGGTAGATTTGGGGCTTTTGCCATAGGGGGTTCTAAAAATATTTGGACCTTCGGGAATTGCAATTGAGGCATAGGAAATCATGTTGGAATACTTGATTTCATATATTGAGTTGAATTTAGGATTCGTAACGAGTAACGAACCGTTTTCTTGTAGAAGCTTGGGTTGAAGCAAGAACTCAAAGCTTGGACACTTAGGAGCTTGAAGAATACAAGAATTTGGAAGCTCTTGAGGTGGGTTTGTGTTTACCGAAGTGATTAGGTCACTTCCATGTCTAGGGTAAATATCCATTTAAAGATAAAATGGTATGTGTTGTGAACCCTAGAATTTGCATGTTGGCAAAGATAAAAAAATCATGATAGGATGAACAATGAGATCCTATTGCATGATGTATATTTCAAGTATAATTCAAATATTAATACTTGTTGCATGGTTGCATGTGTGGTTAAACCTAGTGTTATTGAACATAGGTTGGACATGAGGATTAAACCTAGTGTTATTGAACATAGGTTGGAACATGTGAGATTGAAACCTAGTGTTATTGAACATAGGTTGGAACATGTGAGATTGAAACCTAGTGTCATTGAACATAGGTTTGACATGAGATTGGAACCTAGAGTCATGGAACCTAGGTTGATAATGGGAAAGTAAGCCTAGTGTTATTGAACATAGGCGAGACTTAATGACTTGAACCTAAGGTCATGAGACTTAGGTTGGCAAGTGAAAAATGTGAACACGGGATGTGCGACGATTTTGCTATCCCGGGTAGGCGACGATTTCGCTACCATGCCATGTAATGGCGGTGTTGAGCGAGATGTGCGACGATTTTGCTATCCCGGGTAGGCGACGATTTCGCTACCATGCCACGAGTTGGCGGTACCGACACGGGATGTGCGACGAGTTTGCAATCCCGGGTAGGCGACGATTTCTCTACCTCGCCTTGAGTTGGCGGTGTCGAGAGGGGATGTGCGACGAGGTTGCTATCCCGGATATGCGACGAGGTTGCTATCCCGGATATGCGACGAGTTCGCTATCCATGCCATGTAATGGCGGTGTTGAGACGGGGTAGGCGACGATTTTGCTATCCCGAGTATGCGACGAGTTCGCTACTCGAACTAGGAGGTGACGAGTTCACTCCTCGAATGTTGGAATAATTATGGTGAGACGGCGATTCCGAAACCATAAGTAAATGACAAGTAAATGAACTTAGTCATTGTGAGACATAGGATGAACCTAGGAGAGAATGATAAATTATATTTCATTTGATTGCATCCTTTATGTTTATTTACAAGCATGTAAATAATTGTTGCATAGTTTTATGTGATCTAACTTATGCATATGGTGTTTCTTTGGACCTGGTGGGTTGAGCTTCTCTCTTGGGTGGCCTTACCCACTGGGAACTATGTTTATAGTTCTCACCCCACATTTTTCAGGTCCTTCCGCATGTGAGGCGGCGGAGCGAGGCAAGGGTTTAGCTCTCTAGATAGCGGCCCTTCCATTTTGGTGACACATAGAGTGTACCCCTAGTTTTGGACTACGACATCATAGGGAATTTTCATTATATGTATGAAATTGTATATTCCATCGTTTTGGAACATAGTGTATGGAATGAAAAAGAAAGAAAAGAAAAGAAAAATTTGGACATGTATATTGTGCCATGTGATGTAATAGAAGTAGAACTTCTTTATGTTGATGCTTTCCTTGTGCAACTCTTGTACTCCGTTCCTAGTTGGAACATTGTGGATAAGCTTGTGTTGTGACGCCTTGGGCGGATAGAAGGGACTCTATCCGTTCGGCGGGTCTGGTGCATGCGCCCGTGCGGTTATCCTTTCCACCTAGTTGGTGTTTAAGGCCCGGCGGGGCGTGACATGAAGACATATCATACAAAGGGAGAGATGAAGTGTCACGCCCCGTGCTAGTTTAATAGCGGAAAACGGGTCAAATTTTTTTTTTTTAATAAGCTTAGCCCACACGGCGTACAGACCCGTCACAAATACAGGCACCTCTGTCTACACGGACAGAGTCTCACCTGTATTTGCACGGCGTACCAACGACATACAACAGGATCACAATCACACTTTCATTCACAATACTCCACAAGGTACAAATATAGAATACATTTGCATTCAGCTATCCCTACATGCCTCTAAGCACTCCTTAAGCGAAGGATGATGCGATGCACAGTACAACAGACTGTTACGGATTTTATATTGGCATATTTCGTGAAGTGAGTCGGAGTCTTGAAGGTTCAAAGAAGAAAAGATGAAGATTGAAGACTCGAAGACTCAACGTATGAATTCACGATGCTTGGTAAGTTTAAATAATCTTGATGATGATTTATAAACATTTACAAGTGTTTGGAAGACATTAGAATAGATAAATATTGTTTTAAAATGTAAAAAATAAGTTTTCCTACTTCCAGGATCCGGACCCTGAGGTGAGGTCCGGATCCCGTACGCCTCCCTGGCTGTCATGCAGGGAGGGTCCGGACCCTGATGGCTGCGGTCCGGACAATGAAACGCGGGAATGTTTCAGGGTCCGGACCCGGCAATCCATGGTCCGGACCCCGACCTGTCGCGAAGTTTTGGAAAGTTATTTTCTCAATCCTACTATGATTCTAATGTCCCCCAAACCTGTAAATAAGATGGTAGATTCCTTAAAATCTTTTAGCAATCCTAATTTGATTCCAAACCTTTTTAAAATCAGTTTTTCAATCCTAGTCGAAATCGGTTTGCTTCCAAACCTTTCTAAAAATTGTTTATTAATCCTAATCTATTTCAGATTGCTTCTAACCTATAAATATGATGTGGGGGTGTCTCTAAAACGTGGTTAAGCATAGATTATCTTTTAGAAACCCTAGAAGCTTGTAGGTGACCGTTTTCCTCATCTTCTACATCAAGCTTCTCTCAAATTGATTCATGGTGCCCTAATTTTTAATATTCTTTTCGAATCAATTTGAGAATTGCTTAGAGATTATTCCCACAGATTTTGCATGTTCTTCTAAGCAATAAACCATCATCAACGTTATTCGTTTTGCTCCGGACGGAGTGGCGTCGTGGATTCGACGTGATCAAGACGGTTCGTGGATTCGAATCGTTGGCGTTCGTGGATTCGAGTGAGCGTCGTGGATTCGGCGTGTTGAAGGCTTCATGGATTCGAAGTTGGGCGTCTTGTGGATTCGAGACGTGGCGTTCGTGGATTCGAACGTGGGGCGTGGACAACCCGGTGGAGTGCGCGAGATCCGTAGAAGATAAAAGAGAGGTTAAGTCCGTGGAGTCGGTAATCACCTTGTAATCTTTTATTCTTAGCGGATTGTTATTGCGTGTTGGTCCTGTGGGTTTTTCTCCAAAGTGGAGTTTCCCACGTAAATCTCGGTGTGCTGATTTTATTTTCCGCATTACTTTATCGCATTGAGATTTGTGATTTTTGTGTATACACCTATTCACCCCCCTCTAGGTGATTGATATGCTCTAGATAGATCCTTGGGCACCCCCTATCTTACAATTGGTATGAGAGCGGGATCTAGGCTTTATCTTTTATAATGGATGAAGGAGGTAATATATTTAGGCCACCGTTATTTGATGGAACCAACTACGCCTATTGGAAAGTCTGGATGAGAGCCTTCCTCATCGCAATTGATGAGCGAATATGGCAAACCATTGAACTTGGATGGAAACATCCAACCGAAGTGGTTAATGATTTGATCGTCCCTAAATCTCGGACAAAGTGGT
Source organism: Puya raimondii (assembly GCA_016920855.1). Taxonomy (NCBI): domain Eukaryota; kingdom Viridiplantae; phylum Streptophyta; class Magnoliopsida; order Poales; family Bromeliaceae; genus Puya; species Puya raimondii. The sequence continues at coordinate 27,820,988 of JABWPP010000050.1, forward strand.
CGAAGGATGAAATTAATTTATCTTCTTTTAATGGTAAGGGTATTAATGCGTTATTTAATGCCTTATCTCAAACCGAGTTTACACGTGTCTCGGCGTGTGAAACGACTAAAGAGATTTGGGATACCTTACAAGTTACACATGAGGGTACAAGTCTAGTTAAAATTCAAAACCTTCAAATGCTTACGAGTCAATTTGATTCTATTCGCATGGAGGAGTATGAATCGTTTATTGATTATTTTACTAGACTCCAAGATGTCATTAATATATGTGCTAACTTGGGAGAGAAGATCCCGGAATCTAAAGTCGTAAGAAAAATCCTTCGAACACTTCCGGAGCGCTTTAGGGCTAAAGTTGCGGCTATTGAAACGATCAATCATCCGGATGATATGAAAGTTGATGAATTAGTAGGTGCACTTCAAACTTATGAAATGACTTTTCCTACTAATCAATCTTCTTCCAAGTCTTTCTCTAAAAGTACAGGTGCTGTACTTAATACAACAAAGGAGGAAGACGAGAATACCGAATCCGACGATGAAGTTTCTCTTGCGAATTTCGAACGTCAAATGGCACTTCTTACTAAGAAGTTTCGTCGGAAGTTTAGGAAGAACCAAAACATTCAAGCTTCATCCTCCAACCGAAAGCCTTCTTCTAACGGATCTTCACATTCTAAATCCTCTAAAGAGAAGAAGCTTGGAAAGTCTTCTAAAGAAAATGATGAGTTTTTAGGGAAAATCCGGTGTTACAAATGCCGAGGCTATGGCCATATCGCCACGGATTGTCCCTCTAAGAAATCCTATAATAAGAAGGCCTTACAAGCTAGAACTTGGGATGATTCTACTTCCAATGATTCAAGTTCTAGTGAAGAAGAAACCAATGATGCAATTGCCTTTTCTTCACACGTTTCTCCTTCTCCTTCTACTTTTTGTTTATCATCTATTATTTCTAACCCCTTTGATTCTTCCTCTGTGCATGATACATCGAGCGACAATGGCACAAGTGAGGGGGAGTCGGATGATGAAAGTTTAGCCGAAGCCTACAATCAACTACTTGTTGAATCGAAAAAGATGGCTAAGCTTAACAAGAAGCTAAGGAGGCAAATTTTAGAGCTTGAAAGTGAAAACAATAACTTGAAGGAGTCATCTAAAGCTCTTGCGAAGGAAAGGGAAAACATATTGATGAACAACAAAATCTTTCAAGAGAAGCTCAACCAATCGGAGATAACGATCAAATCGCATCAAGAAAAGGTTGGCTTTCTAGAACTACAATACAAGGAAATTCATGTTTCTAATCAAGTCTTGACCAAACAAGTCCATCAACTCAAGTCCGACATACAAAAATTCTCCTCCGGATCAAAGAAACTTGATGATATGCTCGGATTGGGTCAAACAAGCAAACTTGGACTTGGATATGAGCGGACATTTGTTGAGAAGATAAATTTTTTTTTTCCCAAAGTCTCAACAAGTGTAAAAGAGAAAGTATGCCATAGATGCGGAAAGAAAGGACATATCAAGAAGACATGCCATAAAAAGAAAACTCAAGTGGCATCTTCTAAGCATCTATCGGCATCTTCCATTACTCGACATCCCCTACGGTTTCAAAAGCAACATCAAAAAGGTCGAGTACCCAAGGTCAACCGAAAGTCAAAGCCACAACACTCAAATACTCCAAAGCGGAATGCGGTGGTGAGACCCACGGTTGATCAAAAGTCAAAACAAACCGTGCCTAACGTCAACAAATCAAGACAACCAACAATCCGACAAGTTTGGATTCGGAAAGGTGATATCTTTCCTTCTCTAAAGTTTTAATTTATTTTTGACTTTGTGTAGTGCTTTGATCGGTTTCTATTGCATATCTCTTGTTTATTGCATTACACGTTTTGGTGCTTTCATTGTTACGATTTTTAGATTCTCTGAATGACTAGAACATTAAATAGTGCATTGAATATCAATAGGTTCACTTTCATTCACTCTTAATTAATCTCATATTAATTATCGGTTTTACTTTATTTTCATTATATTTGAAGATAATTTATTATGAGAATTCTTAATACTTCTATTCATCAAATTTAGGCAATCATGTGTAATCTCTAGGAGCTTAACCTATCTCGGTTGTGTGTGTTGAATTTGATGAATAGTCATTCTCTTATGGACTAAAATTTGTCACATGTTCTTTCAACTAAGAGATTGCATAAGCGAGGGGGAGTTATTATTAAATAAAATAAAATGCTCATATGCTTTGAAAGATGTGGAAAGAGTTACATCCTTAAAGGAGTGTGAAAACTACCATCACATGGAGGAAAGATCTACCACCCCGGTCGTCCGGTTAGTGTGTGCAGCTACCACATGAGAATTGAATTGCATATCCGAAAAAAAAATATAAGTGCAAAAGGATGCAAAAGGAAAATGTCACAAAATTTTATTTTTTTCGGTGTTATAAGGTGGTCCACATACATGAAAGATGCTCAAAGAGCCATCCCCTGTGCGATATTTGTTTTATCTCAAATTTGAATGTTTATGCAACAAATTTCTGTCTCTTTGATGAATCCCTTAGGTCATCTTCATAATCCGTTTACATCTTGATAGCTTTTGAGCCTTTAGATTATTTTTGATGACTTGATTTTGAAGTTTATATGAGTTAAGAAATCGTGTAATATTTTATCTACATTATGGTGATTGTGTAGTAAAGTTTTTAATTCTTATGAAATTAATAGGGATTGAAAGAAGTCAATGTGAATTTATACTCCTCATGCACTAACAATGTTGAACGTTTTTATCACAAGTGGTTTCAAAATTAAAAAATATTTTGAACTTGTGTTTTATTTAATTTCTTTCAACTCTCTCTATTTTTTTTGGTGTTTTCTTTTGGCAATTTTTGACAAAAAGGGGGAGAGAGGTAATGAGAACTTAGACGCATGAACAAAGGGGGAGACGCATGAACAAAGGGGGAGAGATTTTGATACATTTTTTCTACTAACTTTGTTCGTGGAGAATGAAAACTTTTTGCAGGTCTTTGTAGACTTCAAGACTCCATGTTTGTCTAAGTCATAGAGTTTATTTTTAGGAGTTACTAAATTGTAATTTTAAATTTTATTTGGATCTTTCACGCGAGAAGTTCATTGTTTTGGTGATGGCAATGAGTTTCATTTTTGGAGAGATGAGCATCGTGAGTGTTTTATGTAATTTTGCGTTTTGTCACGAAATTGCCAAAGGGGGAGATTGTTACGGATTTTATATTGGCATATTTCGTGAAGTGAGTCGGAGTTTTGAAGGTTCAAAGAAGAAAAGATGAAGATTGAAGACTCGAAGACTCAACGTATGAATTCACGATGCTTGGTAAGTTTAAATAATCTTGATGATGATTTATAAATATTTACAAGTGTTTGGAAGACATTAGAATAGATAAATATTATTTTAAAATGTAAAAAATAAGTTTTCCAACTTCCAGGATCCGGACCCTGAGGTGAGGTCCGGATCCCGTACGCCTCCCTGGCTGTCACGCAGGGAGGGTCCGGACCCTGATGGCTGCGGTCCGGACAATGAAACGCGGGAATGTTTCAGGGTCCGGACCCGGCAATCCAAGGTCCGGACCCCGACCCGTCGCGAAGTTTTGGAAAGTTATTTTCTCAATCCTACTCTGATTCTAATGTCCCCCAAACCTGTAAATAAGATGGTAGATTCCTTAAAATCTTTTAGCAATCCTAATTTGATTCCAAACCTTTTTAAAATCAGTTTTTCAATCCTAGTCGAAATCGGTTTGCTTCCAAACCTTTCTAAAAACTGTTTTTTAATCCTAATCTATTTCGGATTGCTTCTAACCTATAAATATGATGTGGGGGTATCTCTAAAACGTGGTTAAGCATAGATTATCTTTTAGAAACCCTAAAAGCTTGTAGGTGACCGTTTTCCTCATCTTCTACATCAAGCTTCTCTCAAATTGATTCATGGTGCCCTAATTTCTAATATTCTTTTAGAATCAATTTGAGAATTGCTTAGAGATTATTCCCACAGATTTTTCATGTTCTTCTAAGCAATAAACCATCATCAACGTTATTCGTTTTGCTCCGGACGGAGTGGCGTCGTGGATTCGACGTGATCAAGACGGTTCGTGGATTCGAATCGTTGGCGCTCGTGGATTCGAGTGAGCGTCGTGGATTCGGCGTGTTGAAGGCTTCGTGGATTCGAAGTTGGGCGTCTTGTGGATTCGAGACGTGGCGTTCGTGGATTCGAACGTGGGGCGTGAACAACCCGGTGGAGTGCGCGAGATCCGTAGAAGATAAAAGAGAGGTTAAGTCCGTGGAGTCGGTAATCACCGTGTAATCTTTTATTCTTAGTGGATTGTTATCGCGTGTTGGTCCCGTGGTTTTTCTCCAAAGTGGAGTTTTCCACGTAAATCTCGGTGTGCTGATTTTATTTTCCGCATTACTTTATCGCATTGAGATTTGTGATTTTTTTGTATACACCTATTCACCCCCTTCTAGGTGATTGATATACTCTAGATAGATCCTTGGGCACCCCTTATCTTACACAGACATCCTATTAAAAATGCTTCCTACCCGAAAGCTTTGATTTTGAACTCTAATAAGTATTAAAGAGAATTCACGAAACCTTTTAAAATTGTTCCCCACACGGGAACCTCATTTTTAAACATTAGTAGCCAAAAGAACGAAATTCACTTGAAAGCCTTTTTAATTGAAAACGAGCTACCTCGAAGGGTAGGAGACATCATTTGAAAATCCAATAAAACCATTCTGAGTCATTTATTAAAACATTCGTACGGTGTTAGGAAAACAATAACCACTGAACCACAATAAGTCTAAGTGCGTGAAAGTAAAAGGGAAGGAACTAAACCAACTATACTAGTCGTGACCGAAAGATCGATCGTCCACCGCGCCTCACGCACCGCCCCGACTCCCACCTCCCAAGTCACCTGAAAAATGGTGGTGGGGGGATGAGAACATGTAAACATATCTCTCCCTCCCAGTGGGTACCGCAAGCCGACGAAGGCCGGGCACACACTGGCAGACAAAAAACTGAAAGGAAGATAATAAAGTAGCAATGCAAGTAAGTAGAGAACGAAACAAATATACTAGTGCTACTGTAAATGTAATGCATCAACAAGCGAATACAATAAATATACCCAATCTAAACATGCCACAACGGTCCGCAGACCTCAGGCCCATGCCACTCCTACTCTGCCAGCATATAAGTGCCCCATTGAGCTCACGGGTCGGACGTACGACCACTTTTCCGAAAAAGAACACCCTCTTGCGGGGATCAACCGCTGGTGTTCGCGAAATGTGCAAGAGTAATGGCGATCGATGCAAGTATGACCAATAACTGTTGGCAACCAGCCAATAATCCACCCCTTCGGGTATACCGACCTTATAGGTCATCAGACAACCGTGTCAAGAAACCGACCAAGAAGGTCACGAGAATATATCCTGTCAGATACTAATACAATCATGTCCACTCTACTGCTAGAACAGATAAGGAATGCAAGTAGAGTAAAGTAAAGATCTCAAGGTGCCAGCTCAACTCATCTCATATATATATGCAGAACTGAAAAGGAAAGGGTAGAAGGAATGTCACCGAGCATGCACCACTAGACCAACTTCGGGTCGAAGTACCCACCTGTAACGATCGCGTCGAAATCCGGAACGCATTGCGAATCAACTGGATCTACCACAGGTGCACCGAGTCAGGGACAAATCACAAATGACTCAAACAAGACACAAACACACAACCCACAAATCTCGAGACTCGGTTTCCCAAAACCGATCTCCGTAAATCGCCGAAAGTCTCGAAATCGCACCGGGATGTCCCTGGGACCCACAAACAGTTTCGAAAGGCACCGACTCACTCCATGAGTCAACCACTGACCCAGAACACAACCATTTGTATGTTCTGACAGCGAACATAAGCTCGAACATCATATTAATTAGTATCGGACCATCGTTCCGATCCGGGTTCCCGGAAGTGACGATTTCGGCACCGGAACCCACCGCGGCTCACTGGACGTCTCCGAACACACGAGACGGCCCCGACAACCAACCAACAAGGCTGAGCGGCAAACCCAAACACATTCAAACAGTGTCGGATGAACTCTGAACCGAAACTGCGTACCGCCGACGGATTTCGTCGGAAAACGCTCCGAAAACTCTTTTTCGGAGGAACGAAGGGCAGGGGACCTTGGACAATCAGTCCACAGGTCACGCGTAGCGTGCACACGCTGCCCACAGTGACTAAGTTGCATAACAGCCCCTAAACATGCATCTAATAGCATTAATAACATGCAACATAACAATGTTATGCGTCGTTACCTCGATCCAAGCGTCATCGAGGCCCGCCGAGACACACCCTGCTAGGTCTCGACACGGCAGAGGCCGTGCTCGCTGTCCGGAGTACAGAGAATGGCCCAGGAGCGCATAGGAGCGACTAGGACCTCAACCGGTAAGGCGGTCCGGGATCGACATTGGGGAACTTGCTGTTTCGAGCCTCGGTAGCAGCATAACAGGTGAGCACGGAGGTAGTCGGCACCTCAGGAGGGCCGTGCTCACCAGCGGGGTCGACGGAAGCGCTCGGATCGCCGGAACGGTGATGCAGCCCAAAACAGCCTCATCTCGGGCTGAACCCGAGAGCAAGGTGTTGCTCCGGCCGACGGCGGCGACGACGGCGGGTGGCCGATGGGAGGCAGGTGCGGCCGGCGGGGGACGGCCGGGGCTCGCACCAGCCGGCGGCGGGAGGCGGCAGTTACGGCGGGCGGTGATGCCCTAGCCCGCACAAACCCGGGGTGAGCTCGGGTTAGTCTCAGCGGCGGCGACGGTGGCGGCGGCAGGACGGCGCCGGACGGTGACGCGGGGTCCCTCCGAGGTCACAAGGGAGGAGGGGCGGCCGGTCCGGGCAGCGGCGGCGGCGCGCAAGGTCGCACGGCCGCACAAGCAGCACCAGCCCAGGCGCGGCCACGGTAGCTCCCTGCGTGAGCGGCGGCGACGGCGTCGGTCTGGGCTGGGGGCGGCAGCGCCGAAGGGCTGAGGGGTATCGGCCAGGGGCTACAGGAGGCGACGATGGTGGCTTTCTGTCACCACCCACCCGCACGGGCCCCAGGCGGCTCCGGCCAAGGCTGCAAGGCAGCAGCGGCACGCAGGGATGACTGGGGACGACGGGGCGGCGCGCCTGAGGTTATTGACGGCGCTGGAAGCCCGCAGTAACTCCTGCACCATCTCCTGGGCAGATCTGACCCGAGAAGAGGTGATTCGAGGGAGGGAGAGGAAGGTGGAGGAGATGAGGGAAGGGGTAGCAGCAACAATGGCCGGCGGCGGCTGTCCGGCGGCGGTGGCAGTGACGCGCAGGAAGCTGGGCAGGAGGTGAGGGGTCGGTTAGGGTTCGCTGTGGAGGGAGGAGGTGGCTTAGGGTTAGGGTTTGCAAGGACAAACCCTAAGAGATCAATATATACACCCACGCACAATTGCACCAAAGTCCACTAATTTCCAATTTTTCTTCTTAGGTCCCTCACGGCGCGTGTAAATCGTGTGAACACACCTCCATGATCGATTCCGCGCGAATCGATATATAAAATACTGGAACTTTCCGCAGAACATCAAAATTAACCTTTTGACCTTCCCTTGAAAAACACGTTATATCCTGCGATCTATCCGTCGGATTTCCGAACGGATAGCACCAGCGCGTTTAGCACTGTCGAATCATCAAACTCACGATTTTGTTTCGTTCGATTAGGCTGTCGATTCGCGACGAACTCATCCTCTTTTCGATTCATCTATACACCAATTGCTTAACGGCCGATAATCGCTTTTAAATCCTCTCGATTAGCGAACTCGCCACCAAAGTTCATCGTCACCAACTTTCTTTCACATGATAGGTCCCTATCTGAGGGTTCACACGTAAAGCGGAGCTACGGTAAGCTTTGCATAGCCAACACAACGAAGAATACAAGTCCATTTTTTGACCAGATCCAATTGTCTCCAAAACCGTGCATCAAATCCAAAATCTATTAGTGCCATCGAGTCCAGAATAGTCGGACAGTTGAAAACGAGCTATTGGACCACTATGAACGGAGTCCGATACACTCCGGAAGCCAACTCTAATCATCGGCCTTATCGGAAAACTAGAGTTACTATTCACTTAAGTGAATATTCCAAATCGTGTAACTCTTTTATTCCAACTCGTTTTCACCCGGAACTTGACGAGTGATTATGTAATTAAAATACATACAAAAAAATCATCAACGAAGAGTTAAATTAGACAGTAAAAATCTCAATCCTTACATTAAGACGTATCATACAAAGGGGGAGAGCAATTTTAATTTAATGGAGAAGATTATGACATTTGGCGCGAGATGAAGAATTTATTGATCATACACAAGGGTGAGTATTTGTTCTACTTATTTTTGTCTGAAGTTGTTTTGCAGGATTTCTTTTAAGACTTCAAGACTCCAAGTCCTAAGTCATAGAGTTTGTCTTAGGAGTTGATCATTTGTCATTTTGGTTTTAAGTTTTGGATCATACACGCGTGAAGTTCAAGTTTTGGTGATGGCAATGAATTTCATTTATTTTGGTTCGGGTAGAATCTTGTATTTTAGGTTTTGTCACGAAATTGCCAAATGGGGAGATTGTTACGGATTTTGTATTGGCACATTTCGTGAGCTGTTGAGTCGGAGTCTTGAAGGTCAAGATGCTACTTGAACAAGTTGAAGAATCCGAGACTTCAAGAATAGTGTATCATCGACTCACAGGGAGAATCACGACGTGAAGGTAAGATTTACTATTTATATGGTGATTCATAGTTACTTATGGTATTGTAATCATGTTTTATGTTTAAAACTAGATTAGACGAGTTTTTGGGAACTTTAGTTTCTTGGTTAAAACTTTTTGTTTTGAATTCCGGTGTCTAAAGTTTATCCGTTTTGAAAAAACTGATTTTTACAATAGTATTCCGGAATCTAACTTGAAGTTCCTCAAAACAGATTGTTAAATTCTGGTTTTTGAACTGTATACCGGTATGGCATTTTAGTACCGGTATTGATTCAAAGTATTCCGGTACAGAAGTGATTAGTACCGGAATACCGCTGCGTAATGTTTCTATTCCGTCATTACATTCCGATATCTGCATTCGTATACCGGTATACAGTGCCAGATTTGGTATGTTTCGTTTTAATCCGACTCTATTTGATTCCAACACCTATAAATAACATATGAGGGTTCTCTTTGACATTGAACAACTCAGAATTCGTGAGAGAGAAACCCTAGAGGCTAGGATTTTCGTTCTAAACCTTTTTCCATGAAAATAGCCTCCGAGATCAATTCGAGATAGTTTTAATTTCTATTTCATATGTCGAATTGATCTCCCTCTTGCTTAGAACTTTTTCCTCTGGTTCTTAATGGAATTCTAAGCAAGGAATCACCGGTATAAACCCTGAGTTCCTGTTCCAAACGGCGTCGTGGATTCGACGTGTTCAAGGCGGTTCGTGGATTCGGATCGTGAAGGCTTCGAGGATTCGAAGTAAGGCGTCTCGTGGATTCGAGGCGTGGCGTTCGTGGATTCGAACGTGAGGCGTGGACAGCCATCGGTGCGCGTGATCCGCTGAAGAGAAGGGAGAGGTTAAGTCCATGGAGTCGGTAATCACCTTGTAATTCTTTACTCTTAGTAGATTATTTTTCGCGTGTTGGTCCTGTGGGTTTTTCTCCAAGGTGGAGTTTCCCACGTAAATCTCAGTGTGCTGATTTTATTTTCCGCGTTACTTTATCGCATTGAGATTTGTGATTTTTGTTTATACACCTATTCACCCCCCTCTAGGTGATTGATATACTCTAGATAGATCCTAGGGCACCCCCTATCTTACAACCCAATCTAACGGAATCTAGCCAACTGCCTAGCCACACCGCACACTACCAAAAAGGGTAGCCGGTCCAAGCATCAGATCCAACTAATCTGCAGCGACATCAACGCAAGAGAGGCCTCACTCCGGAGCGGCACTCGGGGGAGCTACCCAACCGAGTTAGTACGCGTATCTCTTTCGAGCACAAACAGGCTCCGGCAGGCTATAATCAAATGGAAAGGGGTAAAAATGGGTCAAAGACTCCAAGCTCACGTGCCCTCAGCACAAACAGAAGCTAAAACAAGAGTCTGGGTCCGCCATCAACCCCGACGGTACCCGGTAATACAGAACAGCCTAACCCTGCTGTAAAAATAAGCTCGGTATCCCAGCACAAGCGTAAACTCATCCTACAACAAACTAAGTATCCACCTCGCACTAACAGCGGTGATACAAGTACAGAAACGGCTCCTAGAGCTAAATCTGATAATAGTTAGAAAAGTGACGGTTGTAGGTTCACGAGTTTTCTCCTAAGTCAATTCCCAGTTCAGCATGTAAAGTCATGTCTATAAATTATCAATTTATGCTCCAAATTCAGATTTCATATTAATACATGCAAATTCATGAATTCGAGCTACTAACATGATTAAACAGATAATAAAACTGCATGCTGCACTCTCTACAACTTAGGAGGAAATTCGGCGATTTCGGTACATTAACCCACCTCGAAAGCTATCCAACTACGACTAGGAGTCAAGCGGAAGGCCTCCAAAAAACACCGGCTGAAATCGAGCTCAAATATGCCAACTCAAGATTTGGACCCACCTGCTCAAGTTCTGGGCGCCCAGAACATCAGCTCAGAACTGCAGCCTGGCAGCATGACCAACATTAATTCAACATGCGATAAAATCCAAATCTTAAGTCCAAATGTAGTGAAACTTTGCCCAACTCACCAGCAGGGGTTCAAGAACAAACCCTCCAAATTTCAGCCAAAACGGAGCTCGACTCGATGTCCAAAAAGGTCCCCACACAGACTCAGACCCACTTTTGGACCCTCCTGCACATGCATCCAGAAATTCCAGCAACTAAGCAAATAACACATCTAGCAAGAATTCTGGAATTCCAACGAATCTAGCCCATGGAAAAAGGGTTACAAACCTCTCAAATATAGTGATGGAATAATTCAAAACCTCTCCAAGGCTTCTTACAAAGATCTGGATTCCAAAATCCAAAAAATTCATCAAAAGTCCTAAAAATTCAGCACTTAAGAAATTACTCAAAAATCTGAGCTAGAACTAACTTTTGAATCCTCAATTCAGGTGGAAAGAACCTCCAAACCAGCAAGGAATGAGGAAGGACCAATCTTCACTTCGAAATTCCAGCTCTCAAGAGATTTGGATCCAAAAGATCAAAGGAAAACCCAAGTTTCAGCTCAAGAACACATGGGGTCCACTAAAACAGCAACTGTAGCATACATACCTGTCCAAATTGCGATTGGAAGGATTCCACGTCTTCCTCTACGAGTCCTCTATCCAAAACAACAAGTTTCATAAGATTTGGACACTCCCACACTGCACACGAGCACAAACACCACAGGTCGACGTTGCAGTTCTGCAGAAATCCAGGGTCTTCAATGGAGAAAGGTGGAATTTGGGAGGAAATTGAGGCTATCCTTGCAAAATTCCAGCTTCACCATGAGGAGGGGAGAAAGGACCTCAGGGGAGGTCGTCCACATCTTTTATAGACCACAGGTTTCGGTGTGCAGTGCCTCAAGAACAAAATTGCTGCGAACCTGTCCCTCAGCAGAAAAGCCATCTTTCGAGCGCCCGAAACCCAAGAAGTGGGCGCCCGGTTCTTTAGCCTGCACAAAACTTGAGCATCGGACTCTCCGCTGCAGTCCGGTGTGCCCTAACCTGGTCCGGCGGAGTTCACCAACTAATCAACACGTGTCAAGCGGATCGATATTCACCAACTAAGCAACTGTAGCATACATACCTGTCCAAATTGCGATTGGAAGGATTCCACGTCTTCCTCTACGAGTTCTCTATCCAACAAACCACGTTTCGTGGGATTTGGACACTCCCACACTGCACACGAGCAAGAACACCACAAGTCAACGCTGTAGTTCTGTAGAAATCCAAGGTCTTCAATGGAGAAAGGTGGAATTTGGGAGGAATTGGAGAGTTTCCATACAAAATTCCAGCTTCACCATGAAGAGGGGAGAAAGGAACCTCAGGGGAGGTCGTCCACAACTTTTATAGACGAAGGGTTTAGGTGAAATAAGCCTCAAGAACAGAATTGCTACTAACATGTCCCTCAGCAAGAAAACCAACTTTCGGGCGCCCGAAACCTAAGAAGTGGGCGCCCGGTTCTTCAGCCTGTACAAGTCCAGAACTTCGGACTCTCTGCCCGCGGTCCGGTGCACCCTATCCTGGTCCAGCGGAACACACCTACCACCCTATACGTGTCAAACAGATCGATACTTACGAGGTAAGATTTCCGGACTCACTTTCCGGGCACCCGATCCTGGATCCGAAATGACTTAGCAGTTTTCAGAAAACGAGCACTCAACATCTGGACGCCCAAAACACAGCTTCCGGGCGCCCTAAAGCTCCAAATGCCCAAAACATCAGTTTTGGCTTACTTCGGTGCTCCGAGTCCGTTTTCGTGTCTATTTGACGCCGAAACGACTCCGACTTGTCTCGACCTTCTCTAGAAGCGTCGAACAGTCTAGGATACTGCAGTCATTCCGTCAGTTAGGCCCCAGGGGTACTACATCCTTCCCCCCTACGAAAAGTTTTATCCTCGAAACTTAAACTCATACCTCAAGAAGGCAGCTCGAAAAGGTAGGGATAGGATTCCCGCATCACCGTCTCCGGTCCCAAGTCGCCTCACGCTCCTCGTGATTACTCCACTGCACTTTCACGTACGGTATGACTCGGTTGCGCAATTCTTTCGTCTCGCGAGCAAGAATCCTCACCGGTCGCTCCTCGTACTGCAGGTCCTCAGCCAACTCAAGTGGGGTGAAGTCAATCACGTGGGAGGGATCGAACACATATCTCCTCAGGGCCGAGACATGAAACACATCGTGGACTCCAGAAAATCACGGTGGTAGGGCAATCCTGTACGCTACCGGCCCCACTCGCTCTAACACCTCGAACGGGCCTACAAACCGTGGACTGATCTTTCCACGAACTCCAAAACGGTGAATTCCTCTGGACGACGAGACTTTCAGAAACACATGATCACCAATCTGGAACTCCAAGTCTCGTCTCCTAGTATCCGCATAGCTCCTCTGTCGACTCTGGGCGGTCTCAAGACGTCGTCGAACCATCTTGTCCTTCTCTTCCGCTTACAATAGGATGTCAGGACCCAAACTCTTCCTCTCACCCACATCACTCCAATGCAAGGGCGAACGACACTTGCGTCCATACAATGCTTCAAACGGAGCCATCTGGATGCTCGCTTGATAGCTATTGTTGTACGCAAACTCAACCAGTCCTAAGTGTCGATGCCACCCTCCACCAAAGTCTAGGACACATGCTCTCAACATGTCCTCCAGAGTCTGAATGGTCCGCTCGGACTGAACATCTGTCTGTGGATGAAAAGTCGTGCTAAACCGCAGCTGAGTAACCAGTGCTGTCTGAAGACTCCTCCAAAACTGTGAGACGAACCGTGTGTCTCGATCCGACACAATCGAGGTAGGCACTCCATTCAACCTCACTATCTCGTCCAAATATAACTGAGCGAGTCTGTCCCTGGACCAAGTAGTCTGCACTGGTAAGAAGTGGGCAGACTTGGTCAGTCTGTCCACTATCACCCAAATAGCGTCGAAACCAGCCTGCGTCCTCGGTAATCCCACGACAAAGTCCATGGCGATCTGGTCCCACTTCCACTCGGGTATTGGGAGATTCTGAAGCTTGCCAGCAGGTACTCGGTGCTCCGCCTTTACCTGTTGACAAGTCAAACACTGAGCCACAAATCTCCCAATATGCCGCTTCATTCCATTCCACCAGTAGTGTGCCTTCAAGTCCTTATACATCTTGGTTCCACCGGGGTGAACCGTATAAGGCGAGTAATGGGCCTCTCTCAAGATCTCCTCTCGGATCTCAGAATCCATAGGCACACACAGTCAGTCCAGGTACCGCAGTACTCCCGAACTGTCAACACCAAAATCTCCTATTTGCCCGCTGGCAATCTGATCTCGAATCCTCATCAAATAGGGGTCTGCACTCTGTTTCTCTCGGATCCTATCCAACAGAGTGGGTTGCAAAACCAAAGACATAAGTTTTGCAGTAACCCCAGGGGATACCACCTCAAGCTCAAGCCGCCTCAACTCCTCAAGTAACGGTGCCTGCTGAGTGATCATCATACTAAGGCTCTGCACTGATCTCCTGCTCAACGCATCTGCCACTACATTCGCCTTGCCGGGGTGATACCGGATGGTAATATCATAATCCTTCAACAGCTCTAACCACCGGCGTTGCCTCAGGTTCAATTCCTTCTGAGTGAACAGGTACTTGAGACTTTATTGATCCGTAAAAATCTCACAGTGCTCACCATACAGATAGTGCCGCCATAGTTTCAGTGCAAACACTACAGCTGCCAGCTCCAAATCATGCGTAGGGTAATTCTTCTCGTAATCCTTCAATTGCCGGGAGGCATAGGCAATTACCCTACCATGCTGCATCAACACACATCCCAAGTCACTGTGTGATGCATCACTATAAATCACAAATCCTTCCCCCATCACTGGAAGGGTAAGGATGGGAGCAGACATCAGTCTCTCCTTCAGCTTCTCAAAGCTACGCTGGCACTCAGCACTCCAAACAAATCTAATCCTCTTTCTCGTCAGATGAGTGAGGGGTGTGGAGAGCTTCGCAAAGCCCTCCACAAATCGACGGTAATATCCAGCCAATCCGAGAAAACTCCTCACCTCGGTAACCGTCGTCGGTCTGGGCCAATCCCGCACAGTCTCAATCTTCTGCGGGTCCACCGCCACTCCAGTGGTTGAAATCACATGGCCCAAGAAAGCTACCTCTCGAAGCCAGAACTCGCACTTCTTCAATTTGGCATACAACTTCTTCTCCCTCAAAAGTTGCAGCACTATCCTCAAGTGTTCCTCATGCTCAGCATCACTCTGAGAGTAGATTAGGATATCATCAATAAACACCACCACAAACCGGTCCAAGAACGGCTTAAACACTCGATTCATCAAATCCATAAACGCGGCAGGGGCATTGGTCAATCCAAACGGCATCACCGTAAACTCATAATTCCCGTACCAGGTCCTAAAAGCCGTCTTAGGAATATCTTCGGCCTTCACCTTTAATTGGTGGTAACCAGACTGCAAATCAATCTTCGAGAAGACACAAGATCCTTGTAGCTGATCAAACAGGTCATCAATGCGCGGCAAAGGATACCTATTCTTGATGGTCACTTTATTCAACTCTCGGTAATCCACACAAAGTCTAAGTGAACCATCCTTCTTCTTCACGAATAACACCGGCGCTCCCCAAGGCTATACACTGGGTCTCACAAACTCCTTATCCATCAAATCCTGAAGCTTGGCCTTAAGCTCTCTCAGCTCAGCCGGTGCCATTCGGTAGGGTGTCTTTGAGATTGGCGCAGTTCCTAGGACTACGTCAATCACAAACTCGACCTCCCTTTCTGGTGGCATCTCAGTCAACTCCGGGGGAAACACGTCCGGGAACTCGCGGACTACAGAGATGTCCTCGAGCTCCGGTGCCACCGTAGATACCTCCACAATAGTCACCAGAAATGCAGTACATCCTCGACTCATCATCTGTCTCGCTCGTGCCGACGAAATCCACGTCGCAAACAAAGTGCTCCTGCAGCCTCTATACACGTACTCCTCCTGGCCTGGCTCGCGAAACGTCACGGTCCTCTCGCCGCAGTCGATCGTCGTGAAGTAGCGCGCCAGCCAATCCATGCCGAGCACCACATCAAAATCCTGCAATCGCCCCAAGACCAATAGGTCTACGGGCAACACCCAAGGTCCAAGCTGCACTGGGCAAGCCCGACAACACTCCTCCACAAGCAAAACATGCTCGGGAATCTGCACCTCTCGTGCACAAGGTAACGGCCCTAACACTAGCCCATGCAATGATGCAAATGCTCGACTAACAAAAGAATGTGATGCACCGGTATCAAATAATGCACGAGCTCTAATGCCAAAAATTAAAATGATACCTGCCACCACATGATCAGCCGCCGTGGAGTCCTCCAGTTGAGCCGCAAAGACTGTGCCGCTCTGCGCCTGCTGTCGCCGCTCACCTGGGCGTGGTACAGAAGCCCGATCCATCTGGCTATGAGTCGGTGGAACTCCATAGGTCTGCTGATGAACTGGGGGTGCCGATGCGATCAATGGTGCAGGCGACGCTGCTCGGGGACAAGCTGCCCGCAGATGTCCGGACTGACCACAACCAAAACATCGGCCCTCTCGCTGCTCGTACTGCCTAGGCCAATGTGGTCCTCCGCATATGACGCATCTCGGTGCTCCCCTCTGCTGCCGTCCCTGCTGACGGGATCCACCAGACCTCTGTCGCCCCGAAAACCCACGACCCTGGGAACGTGATCGTGGAGGTCTCGGCAGGCGTCTGCCGCTAGTCTGTCCTCCGTCCTCTAGAGCTGGGCGTTTTCTATCCAAACCTTGACTTAGTGTGGCCGCCCGCTCACTCGCCGTCAAAGCTCCTCGCTCTACCCATAGCGCCTGCTCGATCGACGCATCCAAGGTCTGCAACCTCTGCGCCTGAACTAGGACAAAGATCTCATGTCTCAATCCTCGCTCGAATAAGTAAACTCTGTGAGCCTCATCTCTCGCTGCAAAAGGAACACAATTCAGGAGTCTGGTAAACTCTCGGTTATACTCCTGCACTGTGCGATCACCCTGGAGCAAATTCTTCAGATCCTCCTCGAGTTTTTGCTTCACGCTGTTAGGGAAATAGGACCTATACAGCATCCCGCAGAACTCAGCCCAACTCAACCGCAGCGCATCCAGCGACCTGCTCAATCTCGTCCTCATCCACCATATGCGTGCATCACCCGTCAAGCAGTGAATCGCCAAGTGAACCTTCTCCCGCTCTGGTATGAAGAGATCCTCGAATAACTTTCCCATCTCGCCTACCCAGGCCTCCACCACCCATGGCTCGGTGTGGCTACCATCAAAACGAGGTGGATCAAATCGGAAAAAACGAGCCAGTCTCTCAGTCATTCGCTCCTGCTCGGCATCAGACATCTATCGACCTGACCGTGAAGTGTCGCCAACCGGTGCGGTCGGAACTGCCGCTGAATGGGGTACGGCTGCAGCTAGAACGTCCACTAGAATAGCAGGAGGAGGCTCCTGCGACTCCGTCGCTCTAGGTGCAGCACTCGACGTGTGAGTAAAGGTGTCACACATCCTGTCACGCCCCGGATTACTTGTTTCCCCGGGCTTGCCGACAGATCCGCCGTATACATAGATTTGTCTATGTATACGAAGCGATAGCTAACCTGTAAACAAACATACAAGCAACTACAAGAGATATAGAGCTGAAATAAAACATACTAATAGAACCAAAGCCACCTGTACATATAGAATCCAAAATACAACAGTCCCTCCAGAACCAAAATAGGAACAAATCCACAGTATATGTACATGGCTCAACTAAAAAAGAAACTATCTCCAGTAGGTCCTCCTCTAAGAACAACAGGGACAGGTAGGGATCTAGCTCGCGACTCCCTTACCTCGATCCGCAGGAACAGGAGCAGCAGCCGCAACAGACGAACGCTCTGCAAGAAAAGGTGGCAACAAAGGGTGTGAGAACTATTATCAAAAGAAGTAGTTCTCAGTGGGCACCACTACCGACCTCAACGGTCCACCCACTAAGTCTACGAGACTAACAGTATAGCTGGTAGGTAAAGAACAATAAAGTAAGCTGGAATAAACTCTACAGCTGTAATGCCACTACCCTACCACTATCCAAGTCAAACTCTCAAGTATGCATCACCAAAGTGAAAAGTCACCCCTGACCCAATCTAACGGAACCGCCCAAACAGGCTCGTCCAGCCAACTGCCTAGCCACACCGCACACTACCAAAAAGGGTAGCCGGTCCAAGCATCAGATCCAACTAATCTGCAGCGACATCAACGCAAAAGAGGCCTCACTCCGGAGCGGCACTCAGGGGAGCTACCCAACCGAGTTAGTACGCGTATCTCTGTCGAGCACAAACAGGCTCCGGTAGGCTATAATCAAATGGAAAGGGGTCAAAATGGGTCAAAGACTCCAAGCTCACGTGCTCTCAGCACAAACAGAAGCTAAAACAAGAGTCTGGGTCCACCGTCAACCCCGACGGCACCCGGTAATACAAAACAGCCTAACCCTGCTGTAAATACAAGCTCAGCATCCCAGCACGAGCGTAAACTCGTCCTACAACAAACTAAGTATCCACCTCGCACTAACAGCGGTGATACAAGTACAGAAACGGCTCCTAGAGCTAAATCTGATAATAGTTCGAAAAGTGACGGTTGTAGGTTCACGAGTTTTCTCCTAAGTCAATTTCCAGTTCAGCATGTAAAGTCATGTCTATAAATTATCAATTTATGCTCCAAATTTAGATTTCATAATAATAAATGCAAATTCATGAATTCGAGCTACTAACATGATCAAACAGATAATAAAACATCATGCTGCACTCTCTACAACTTAGGAGGAAATCCTCCGCAGTAGTGCACCCTGCTGCCTAGATGACTCGGCTAGCGCAGCCAACTGCTCACACAAATCAGGGGGTGCACTAGGTCTCGCCTGCTCTGGCACCTCAGATGGCACGGGGGTAGCCCACGTCGGGGGTCGACCTCGGTGTTGGGGAGGCGTCATGCTCATCTGCGCAACACACAAATCAGTCAGCAAACACAAAACAACTCAAGACCCAATCAAGCGAAAGTCTAGAAGGTCGCCTCTTTTCCCTCGCTGCTTGACGTCGTCTGCAGCCAACGCAAGTTCACGACAGGAAAGGACACACGCCTTCGATCACTCCCTCCACTTAAGGATGAGTTCAACAGTCAAATCAATGACTTTCGCAGCAAGTCACGTCTCTCACGTCTTGTATTCCTAGGGTCTGCCAAAGCCTAGGGTTTACTAAGTCCCAACGACCTATTCCTAAGCTCTGATACCAACTTAATCTGTCACGCCCCGGATAACTCGTTTCCCCGGGCTCGCCAACAGATCCGCCGTATACATAGATTTTTCTATGTATACGAAGTGATAGCTAATCTGTAAACAAACATACAAGCAACTACAAGAGATATAGAGCTGAAATAAAACATACTAATAGAACCAAAGACACCTGTACATACAGAATCCAAAATACAACAGTCCCTCCAAAACCAAAATAGGAACAAATCCACAGTATATGTACATGGCTCAACTCAAAAAGAAATTATCTCCAGTAGGGTCCTCCTCTAGGAACAACAGGAACAGGTAGGGATCTAGCTCGCGACTCTCTTACCTCGATCCGCGGGAACAAGAGCAGCAGCCGCAACAGACAAAGGCTCTGCAAGAAAAAGTGGCAACAAAGGGTGTGAGAACTACTATCAAAAGAAGTAGTCCTCAGTGGGTACCACTACCGACCTCAACGGTCCACCCACTAAGTCTACGAGACTAACAGTATAGCTGGTAGGTAAAGAACAATAAAAATAAGCTGGAATAAACTCTACAGTTGTAATGCCACTACCCTACCACTATCCAAGTCAAACACTCAAGTAAGCATCACCAAAGTGAAAAGTCACCCTTGACCCAATCTAACGGAACCGCCCAAACAGGCTCGTCCAGCCAACTGCCTAGCCACACCGCACACTACCAAAAAGGGTAGCCGGTCCAAGCATCAGATCCAACTAATCTGCAGCGACATCAACGCAAGAGAGGCCTCACCCCGGAGCGGCACTCGGGGGAGCTACCCAACCGAGTTAGTACGCGTATCTCTGTCGAGCACAAACAGGCTCCGGCAGGCTATAATCAAATGGAAAGGGGACAAAATGGGTCAAAGGCTCCAAGCTCACGTGCCCTCAGCACAAACAGAAACTAAAACAAGAGTCTGGGTCCACCGTCAACCCCGACAGCACCCGGTAATACAGAACAGCCTAACCCTGCTGTAAAAACAAGCTCGTCATCCCAGCACAAGCGTAAACTCGTCCTACAACAAACTAAGTATCCACCTCGCACTAACAGCGGTGATACAAGTACAGAAACGGCTCCTAGAGCTAAATCTGATAATAGTTCGAAAAGTGACGATTGTAGGTTCACGAGTTTTCTCCTAAGTCAATTTCCAGTTCAGCATGTAAAGTCATGTCTATAAATTATCAATTTATGCTCCAAATTTAGATTTCATAATAATACATGCAAATTCATGAATTCGAGCTACTAACATGATCAAACAGATAATAAAACAGCATGCTGCACTCTCTACAACTTAGGAGGAAATCCGGCGATTTCGGTACATTAACCCACCTCGAAAGCTATCCAACAACGGCTAGGAGTCGAGCGGAAGGCCTCCAAACAACACCGGCTGAAATCGAGCTCAAATCTGCCAACTCGAGATTCGGACCCACCTGCTCAAGTTCTGGGCGCCCAGAACATCAGCCCAGAACTGTAGCCTGGTAGCACGACCAACATGGATTCAACATGAGATAAAATCCAAATCTTAAGTCCAAATGCAGTGAAACTTTGCCCAACTGACCAGCAGGGGCTCAAGAATACACCCTCCAAATTTCAGCCACAACGGAGCTCGACTCGATGTCCAAAAGGTTCCCACACTGATTCGGACCCACTTCTGGACCCTCCTGCACATGCATCCAGAAATTCCAGCAACTAAGCAAACAACACTTTAAGCATAAATTCTAAAATTCTAACGAATCTAGTCCATGGAAAAGGGTCACAAACCTCTCAAATATAGTGATGGAACAATCCAAAATCTCTCCAAAGATTCTCACAAAGATCTGGATCCACAAATCCAAGAAACCCATCAATTGACCCAATAATTCAGCACTTAAGCAATTACTCAAAATCTGAGCTAGAACTCACCTTTAAATCCTCAATTCAGGTGGAAAGAACCTCCAAACCAGCAAGGAATGAGAAAGGACCAATCTTCACTTTGAAATTCCAGCTCCCAAGAGATTTAGATCCATAAGATCAAAGGAAAACCCAAGTTTCAGCTCAAAAACACAAGGGGCCCAATAAAACAGAACTTGCAGCATACATACATGTCCAAATTGCGATTGGAAGGATTCCACGTCTTCCTCTACGAGTCCTCTATCCAACAAACCAAGTTTTGTGGGATTTGGACGCTCCCACTCTGCACACGAGCAAGAACACCACAGGTTGACATTGCAGTTCTGCACAAATCCAGGGTCTTCAATGGGAGAAAGGTGGAATTTGGGAGGAAATGGAGGCTATCCTAGCAAAATTCCAGCTTCACCATGAAGAGGGGAGAAAGAATCTCAGGGGTGATCGTCCACCACTTTTATAGACCAGTGGATTCGGTGTGTTGTGCCTCAAGAAAAAAATACACCTAACTAGTCCCTCAGCAGGAAAACCGACTTTCGGGCGCCCGAAACCCAAGAAGTGGGCGCCTGGTTCTCCAGCCTGCACAAATCTAGAACATCGGACTCTCCGCCGCGGTCCGGTGTGCCCTAACCTGGTCCGGCGGAGTTCACCAACCAACCAACACGTGTCAAACGGATCGATACTCACGAGGTAAGATTTCCGGACTCACTTTCCGGGCGCCCGGTCCTGGATCCGAATTGACTTGGCAGTTTTAGCAAATGGGCACTCAACATCTGGGCGCCCAAAACACAACTTCCGGGCGCCCTAAAGTCCAAACGCCCAAAACTTTAGTTTTGGCTTACTTCGGTGCTCCGAGTTCGTTTTCGCGTCTATTTGACGCCGAAACGACTCCGACTTGTCTCGACCTTCTCCAGAAGCGTCGAACAGTCTAGGATACTGCAGTCATTCCGTCAGTTAGGCCCCAAGGGTACTACACATCCTCCGCAGTAGTGCACTCTGCTGCCTAGATGACTCGGCTAGCGCAGCCAACTGCTCACACAAATCAGGGGGTGCACTAGGTCTCGCCTGCTCTGGCACCTCAGATGGCACGGGGGTAGCCCACGTCGGGGGTCGACCTCGGTGTTGGGGAGGCGTCATGCTCATCTGCGCAACACACAAATCAGTCAGCAAACACAAAACAACTCAAGACCCAATCAAGCGAAAGTCTAGAAGGTCGCCTCTTTTCCCTCGCTGCTTGACGTCGTCTGCAGCCAACGCAAGTTCACGACAGGAAAGGACACACGCCTTCGATCACTCCCTCCACTTAAGGATGAGTTCAACAGTCAAATCAATGACTTTCGCAGCAAGTCACGTCTCTCACGTCTTGTATTCCTAGGGTCTGCCAAAGCCTAGGGTTTACTAAGTCCCAACGACCTATTCCTAAGCTCTGATACCAACTTAATCTGTCACGCCCCCGGATAACTCGTTTCCCCGGGCTCGCCAACAGATCCGCCGTATACATAGATTTTTCTATGTATACGAAGTGATAGCTAATCTGTAAACAAACATACAAGCAACTACAAGAGATATAGAGCTGAAATAAAACATACTAATAGAACCAAAGACACCTGTACATACAGAATCCAAAATACAACAGTCCCTCCAAAACCAAAATAGGAACAAATCCACAGTATATGTACATGGCTCAACTCAAAAAGAAATTATCTCCAGTAGGGTCCTCCTCTAGGAACAACAGGAACAGGTAGGGATCTAGCTCGCGACTCTCTTACCTCGATCCGCGGGAACAAGAGCAGCAGCCGCAACAGACAAAGGCTCTGCAAGAAAAAGTGGCAACAAAGGGTGTGAGAACTACTATCAAAAGAAGTAGTCCTCAGTGGGTACCACTACCGACCTCAACGGTCCACCCACTAAGTCTACGAGACTAACAGTATAGCTGGTAGGTAAAGAACAATAAAAAAAAGCTGGAATAAACTCTACAGTTGTAATGCCACTACCCTACCACTATCCAAGTCAAACACTCAAGTAAGCATCACCAAAGTGAAAAGTCACCCTTGACCCAATCTAACGGAACCGCCCAAACAGGCTCGTCCAGCCAACTGCCTAGCCACACCGCACACTACCAAAAAGGGTAGCCGGTCCAAGCATCAGATCCAACTAATCTGCAGCGACATCAACGCAAGAGAGGCCTCACCCCGGAGCGGCACTCGGGGGAGCTACCCAACCGAGTTAGTACGCGTATCTCTGTCGAGCACAAACAGGCTCCGGCAGGCTATAATCAAATGGAAAGGGGACAAAATGGGTCAAAGGCTCCAAGCTCACGTGCCCTCAGCACAAACAGAAACTAAAACAAGAGTCTGGGTCCACCGTCAACCCCGACAGCACCCGGTAATACAGAACAGCCTAACCCTGCTGTAAAAACAAGCTCGTCATCCCAGCACAAGCGTAAACTCGTCCTACAACAAACTAAGTATCCACCTCGCACTAACAGCGGTGATACAAGTACAGAAACGGCTCCTAGAGCTAAATCTGATAATAGTTCGAAAAGTGACGATTGTAGGTTCACGAGTTTTCTCCTAAGTCAATTTCCAGTTCAGCATGTAAAGTCATGTCTATAAATTATCAATTTATGCTCCAAATTTAGATTTCATAATAATACATGCAAATTCATGAATTCGAGCTACTAACATGATCAAACAGATAATAAAACAGCATGCTGCACTCTCTACAACTTAGGAGGAAATCCGGCGATTTCGGTACATTAACCCACCTCGAAAGCTATCCAACAACGGCTAGGAGTCGAGCGGAAGGCCTCCAAACAACACCGGCTGAAATCGAGCTCAAATCTGCCAACTCGAGATTCGGACCCACCTGCTCAAGTTCTGGGCGCCCAGAACATCAGCCCAGAACTGCAGCCTGGTAGCACGACCAACATGGATTCAACATGAGATAAAAATCCAAATCTTAAGTCCAAATGCAGTGAAACTTTGCCCAACTGACCAGCAGGGGCTCAAGAATACACCCTCCAAATTTCAGCCACAACGGAGCTCGACTCGATGTCCAAAAGGTTCCCACACTGATTCGGACCCACTTCTGGACCCTCCTGCACATGCATCCAGAAATTCCAGCAACTAAGCAAACAACACTTTAAGCATAAATTCTAAAATTCTAACGAATCTAGTCCATGGAAAAGGGTCACAAACCTCTCAAATATAGTGATGGAACAATCCAAAATCTCTCCAAAGATTCTCACAAAGATCTGGATCCACAAATCCAAGAAACCCATCAATTGACCCAATAATTCAGCACTTAAGCAATTACTCAAAATCTGAGCTAGAACTCACCTTTAAATCCTCAATTCAGGTGGAAAGAACCTCCAAACCAGCAAGGAATGAGAAAGGACCAATCTTCACTTTGAAATTCCAGCTCCCAAGAGATTTAGATCCATAAGATCAAAGGAAAACCCAAGTTTCAGCTCAAAAACACAAGGGGCCCAATAAAACAGAACTTGCAGCATACATACATGTCCAAATTGCGATTGGAAGGATTCCACGTCTTCCTCTACGAGTCCTCTATCCAACAAACCAAGTTTTGTGGGATTTGGACGCTCCCACTCTGCACACGAGCAAGAACACCACAGGTTGACATTGCAGTTCTGCACAAATCCAGGGTCTTCAATGGAGAAAGGTGGAATTTGGGAGGAAATGGAGGCTATCCTAGCAAAATTCCAGCTTCACCATGAAGAGGGGAGAAAGAATCTCAGGGGTGATCGTCCACCACTTTTATAGACCAGTGGATTCGGTGTGTTGTGCCTCAAGAATAAAAATACACCTAACTAGTCCCTCAGCAGGAAAACCGACTTTCGGGCGCCCGAAACCCAAGAAGTGGGCGCCTGGTTCTCCAGCCTGCACAAATCTAGAACATCGGACTCTCCGCCGCGGTCCGGTGTGCCCTAACCTGGTCCGGCGGAGTTCACCAACCAACCAACACGTGTCAAACGGATCGATACTCACGAGGTAAGATTTCCGGACTCACTTTCCGGGCGCCCGGTCCTGGATCCGAATTGACTTGGCAGTTTTAGCAAATGGGCACTCAACATCTGGGCGCCCAAAACACAACTTCCGGGCGCCCTAAAGTCCAAACGCCCAAAACTTTAGTTTTGGCTTACTTCGGTGCTCCGAGTTCGTTTTCGCGTCTATTTGACGCCGAAACGACTCCGACTTGTCTCGACCTTCTCCAGAAGCGTCGAACAGTCTAGGATACTGCAGTCATTCCGTCAGTTAGGCCCCAAGGGTACTACACATCCTCCGCAGTAGTGCACTCTGCTGCCTAGATGACTCGGCTAGCGCAGCCAACTGCTCACACAAATCAGGGGGTGCACTAGGTCTCGCCTGCTCTGGCACCTCAGATGGCACGGGGGTAGCCCACGTCGGGGGTCGACCTCGGTGTTGGGGAGGGCGTCATGCTCATCTGCGCAACACACAAATCAGTCAGCAAACACAAAACAACTCAAGACCCAATCAAGCGAAAGTCTAGAAGGTCGCCTCTTTTCCCTCGCTGCTTGACGTCGTCTGCAGCCAACGCAAGTTCACGACAGGAAAGGACACACGCCTTCGATCACTCCCTCCACTTAAGGATGAGTTCAACAGTCAAATCAATGACTTTCGCAGCAAGTCACGTCTCTCACGTCTTGTATTCCTAGGGTCTGCCAAAGCCTAGGGTTTACTAAGTCCCAACGACCTATTCCTAAGCTCTGATACCAACTTAATCTGTCACGCCCCGGATAACTCGTTTCCCCGGGCTCGCCAACAGATCCGCCGTATACATAGATTTTTCTATGTATACGAAGTGATAGCTAATCTGTAAACAAACATACAAGCAACTACAAGAGATATAGAGCTGAAATAAAACATACTAATAGAACCAAAGACACCTGTACATACAGAATCCAAAATACAACAGTCCCTCCAAAACCAAAATAGGAACAAATCCACAGTATATGTACATGGCTCAACTCAAAAAGAAATTATCTCCAGTAGGGTCCTCCTCTAGGAACAACAGGAACAGGTAGGGATCTAGCTCGCGACTCTCTTACCTCGATCCGCGGGAACAAGAGCAGCAGCAGCCGCAACAGACAAAGGCTCTGCAAGAAAAAGTGGCAACAAAGGGTGTGAGAACTACTATCAAAAGAAGTAGTCCTCAGTGGGTACCACTACCGACCTCAACGGTCCACCCACTAAGTCTACGAGACTAACAGTATAGCTGGTAGGTAAAGAACAATAAAAATAAGCTGGAATAAACTCTACAGTTGTAATGCCACTACCCTACCACTATCCAAGTCAAACACTCAAGTAAGCATCACCAAAGTGAAAAGTCACCCTTGACCCAATCTAACGGAACCGCCCAAACAGGCTCGTCCAGCCAACTGCCTAGCCACACCGCACACTACCAAAAAGGGTAGCCGGTCCAAGCATCAGATCCAACTAATCTGCAGCGACATCAACGCAAGAGAGGCCTCACCCCGGAGCGGCACTCGGGGGAGCTACCCAACCGAGTTAGTACGCGTATCTCTGTCGAGCACAAACAGGCTCCGGCAGGCTATAATCAAATGGAAAGGGGACAAAATGGGTCAAAGGCTCCAAGCTCACGTGCCCTCAGCACAAACAGAAACTAAAACAAGAGTCTGGGTCCACCGTCAACCCCGACAGCACCCGGTAATACAGAACAGCCTAACCCTGCTGTAAAAACAAGCTCGTCATCCCAGCACAAGCGTAAACTCGTCCTACAACAAACTAAGTATCCACCTCGCACTAACAGCGGTGATACAAGTACAGAAACGGCTCCTAGAGCTAAATCTGATAATAGTTCGAAAAGTGACGATTGTAGGTTCACGAGTTTTCTCCTAAGTCAATTTCCAGTTCAGCATGTAAAGTCATGTCTATAAATTATCAATTTATGCTCCAAATTTAGATTTCATAATAATACATGCAAATTCATGAATTCGAGCTACTAACATGATCAAACAGATAATAAAACAGCATGCTGCACTCTCTACAACTTAGGAGGAAATCCGGCGATTTCGGTACATTAACCCACCTCGAAAGCTATCCAACAACGGCTAGGAGTCGAGCGGAAGGCCTCCAAACAACACCGGCTGAAATCGAGCTCAAATCTGCCAACTCGAGATTCGGACCCACCTGCTCAAGTTCTGGGCGCCCAGAACATCAGCCCAGAACTGCAGCCTGGTAGCACGACCAACATGGATTCAACATGAGATAAAATCCAAATCTTAAGTCCAAATGCAGTGAAACTTTGCCCAACTGACCAGCAGGGGCTCAAGAATACACCCTCCAAATTTCAGCCACAACGGAGCTCGACTCGATGTCCAAAAGGTTCCCACACTGATTCGGACCCACTTCTGGACCCTCCTGCACATGCATCCAGAAATTCCAGCAACTAAGCAAACAACACTTTAAGCATAAATTCTAAAATTCTAACGAATCTAGTCCATGGAAAAGGGTCACAAACCTCTCAAATATAGTGATGGAACAATCCAAAATCTCTCCAAAGATTCTCACAAAGATCTGGATCCACAAATCCAAGAAACCCATCAATTGACCCAATAATTCAGCACTTAAGCAATTACTCAAAATCTGAGCTAGAACTCACCTTTAAATCCTCAATTCAGGTGGAAAGAACCTCCAAACCAGCAAGGAATGAGAAAGGACCAATCTTCACTTTGAAATTCCAGCTCCCAAGAGATATAGATCCATAAGATCAAAGGAAAACCCAAGTTTCAGCTCAAAAACACAAGGGGCCCAATAAAACAGAACTTGCAGCATACATACATGTCCAAATTGCGATTGGAAGGATTCCACGTCTTCCTCTACGAGTCCTCTATCCAACAAACCAAGTTTTGTGGGATTTGGACGCTCCCACTCTGCACACCCGAGCAAGAACACCACAGGTTGACATTGCAGTTCTGCACAAATCCAGGGTCTTCAATGGAGAAAGGTGGAATTTGGGAGGAAATGGAGGCTATCCTAGCAAAATTCCAGCTTCACCATGAAGAGGGGAGAAAGAATCTCAGGGGTGATCGTCCACCACTTTTATAGACCAGTGGATTCGGTGTGTTGTGCCTCAAGAATAAAAATACACCTAACTAGTCCCTCAGCAGGAAAACCGACTTTCGGGCGCCCGAAACCCAAGAAGTGGGGCGCCTGGTTCTCCAGCCTGCACAAATCTAGAACATCGGACTCTCCGCCGCGGTCCGGTGTGCCCTAACCTGGTCCGGCGGAGTTCACCAACCAACCAACACGTGTCAAACGGATCGATACTCACGAGGTAAGATTTCCGGACTCACTTTCCGGGCGCCCGGTCCTGGATCCGAATTGACTTGGCAGTTTTAGCAAATGGGCACTCAACATCTGGGCGCCCAAAACACAACTTCCGGGCGCCCTAAAGTCCAAACGCCCAAAACTTTAGTTTTGGCTTACTTCGGTGCTCCGAGTTCGTTTTCGCGTCTATTTGACGCCGAAACGACTCCGACTTGTCTCGACCTTCTCCAGAAGCGTCGAACAGTCTAGGATACTGCAGTCATTCCGTCAGTTAGGCCCCAAGGGTACTACACATCCTCCGCAGTAGTGCACTCTGCTGCCTAGATGACTCGGCTAGCGCAGCCAACTGCTCACACAAATCAGGGGGTGCACTAGGTCTCGCCTGCTCTGGCACCTCAGATGGCACGGGGGTAGCCCACGTCGGGGGTCGACCTCGGTGTTGGGGAGGCGTCATGCTCATCTGCGCAACACACAAATCAGTCAGCAAACACAAAACAACTCAAGACCCAATCAAGCGAAAGTCTAGAAGGTCGCCTCTTTTCCCTCGCTGCTTGACGTCGTCTGCAGCCAACGCAAGTTCACGACAGGAAAGGACACACGCCTTCGATCACTCCCTCCACTTAAGGATGAGTTCAACAGTCAAATCAATGACTTTCGCAGCAAGTCACGTCTCTCACGTCTTGTATTCCTAGAGTCTGCCAAAGCCTAGGGTTTACTAAGTCCCAACGACCTATTCCTAAGCTCTGATACCAACTTAATCTGTCACGCCCCGGATAACTCGTTTCCCCGGGCTCGCCAACAGATCCGTCGTATACATAGATTTTTCTATGTATACGAAGTGATAGCTAATCTGTTAACAAACATACAAGCAACTACAAGAGATATAGAGCTGAAATAAAACATACTAATAGAACCAAAGACACCTGTACATACAGAATCCAAAATACAACAGTCCCTCCAAAACCAAAATAGGAACAAATCCACAGTATATGTACATGGCTCAACTCAAAAAGAAATTATCTCCAGTAGGGTCCTCCTCTAGGAACAACAGGAACAGGTAGGGATCTAGCTCGCGACTCTCTTACCTCGATCCGCGGGAACAAGAGCAGCAGCCGCAACAGACAAAGGCTCTGCAAGAAAAAGTGGCAACAAAGGGTGTGAGAACTACTATCAAAAGAAGTAGTCCTCAGTGGGTACCACTACCGACCTCAACGGTCCACCCACTAAGTCTACGAGACTAACAGTATAGCTGGTAGGTAAAGAACAATAAAAATAAGCTGGAATAAACTCTACAGTTGTAATGCCACTACCCTACCACTATCCAAGTCAAACACTCAAGTAAGCATCACCAAAGTAAAAAGTCACCCTTGACCCAATCTAACGGAACCGCCCAAACAGGCTCGTCCAGCCAACTGCCTAGCCACACCGCACACTACCAAAAAGGGTAGCCGGTCCAAGCATCAGATCCAACTAATCTGCAGCGACATCAACGCAAGAGAGGCCTCACCCCGGAGCGGCACTCGGGGGAGCTACCCAACCGAGTTAGTACGCGTATCTCTGTCGAGCACAAACAGGCTCCGGCAGGCTATAATCAAATGGAAAGGGGACAAAATGGGTCAAAGGCTCCAAGCTCACGTGCCCTCAGCACAAACAGAAACTAAAACAAGAGTCTGGGTCCACCGTCAACCCCGACAGCACCCGGTAATACAGAACAGCCTAACCCTGCTGTAAAAACAAGCTCGTCATCCCAGCACAAGCGTAAAATCGTTCTACAACAAACTAAGTATCCACCTCGCACTAACAGCGGTGATACAAGTACAGAAACGGCTCCTAGAGCTAAATCTGATAATAGTTCGAAAAGTGACGATTGTAGGTTCACGAGTTTTCTCCTAAGTCAATTTCCAGTTCAGCATGTAAAGTCATGTCTATAAATTATCAATTTATGCTCCAAATTCAGATTTCATATTAATACATGCAAATTCATGAATTCGAGCTACTAACTTGATTAAACAGATAATAAAATAGCATGCTGCACTCTCTACAACTTAGGAGAAAATCCGACGATTTCGGTACATTAACCCACCTCGAAAGCTATCCAACTACGGCTAGCATGAATTCTAGAATTCCAACGAATCTAGCCCATGGAAAAAGGTTACAAACCTCTCAAATATAGTGATGGAATAATCCAAAACCTCTCCAAGGCTTCTTACAAAGATCTGGATTCAAAAATCCAAGAAATCCATCAAAAGTCCCAAAAATTCAGCACTTAAGCAATTACTCAAAATCTGAGCTAGTACTCACCTTTGAATCCTCAATTCAGGTGGAAAGAACCTCCAAACCAGCAAGGAATGAGGAAGGACCAATCTTCACTTCGAAATTCCAGCTCCTAAGAGATTTGGATCCAAAAGATCAAAGGAAAACTCAAGTTTCAGCTCAAGAACACAAGGGGTCCAGTAAAATAGCAACTGTAGCATACATACCTGTCCAAATTGCGATTGGAAGGATTCCACGTCTTCCTCTACGAGTCCTCTATCCAAAAAACTGCGTTTCGTTGGATTTGGACACTCTCACACTGCACACGAGCAAGAACACCACAGGTCGACATTGTAGTTCTGTAGAAATCCAAGGTCTTCAATGGAGAAAGGTGGAATTTGGGAGGAATTGGAGGGCTTCCACGCAAAATTCCAGCTTCACCATGAAGAGGGGAGAAAGGAACCTCAGGGGAGGTCGTCCACAACTTTTATAGACGAAGGGTTTAGGTGAAATAAGCCTCAAGAACAGAATTGCTGCTAACCTGTCCCTCAGCAAGAAAACCAACTTTCGGGCGCCCGAAACCTAAGAAGTGGGCGCCCGGTTCTTCAGCTTGTACAAGTCCAGAACTTCGGACTCTTCGCCCGCGGTCTGGTGCACCCTATCCTGGTCCGGCGGAACTCACCTACCACCCTACACGTGTCAAACGGATCGATACTCACGAGGTAAGATTTCCGGACTCACTTTCCGGGCGCCCAATCCTGGATCCGAAATGACTTAGCAGTTTTCAGAAAATGAGCACTCAACATCTGGACGCCCAAAACACAGCTTCCGAGCGCCCTAAAGCTCCAAACGCCCGAAACTTCAGTTTTGGCTTACTTCGGTGCTCCGAGTCCGTTTTCGCGTCTATTTGACGCCGAAACGACTCCGACTTATCTCGACCTTCTCCAGAAGCGTCAAACAGTCTAGAATACTGCAGTCATTCCGTCAGTTAGGCCCCAGGGGTACTACACAGTTACAAGGTGAGTGTGTCTTTTCAAAAATTGATCTTCAGTCCGGTTACCACCAGTTGAAGGTGAAGGCCGAGGATATCTCTAAGATAGTCTTTAGAACTCGGTATGGACATTATGAGTTTGCAGTCATGCCTTTTGGTTTGACGAATGCCCCTGCTGCATTTATGAATATGATGAACCGAATCTTCAAGTCCTTCTTTTATAAGTTTGTTGTAGTCTTTATTGATGATATCTTAATTTACTCCCATAATGATGCGGAGCATGAAGAGCATATGAGATTAGTGCTGCAACTCTTGCGAGAAAAGAAGTTGTATGCAAAGTTGAAGAAATGTGAGTTTTGGTTGAGAGAAGTAGCCTTTTTAGGCCATGTGATTTCTGTTTCAGGAGTAGCTGTTGATCCTAAGAAAATTGAGGCAATTCGAGAATGGCCTAGGCCGACGACGATTTCTGAAGTACGGAGTTTTCTTGGCTTAGTCGGGTATTATCGTCGATTTGTGAAGAGTTTTACGAAACTCTCTACACCTCTTACTCGATTAACTAGAAAAGGGGTTAAATTTATCTAGAGTAATTATTGCTAGGGATGCTTTGAAGAGTTAAAGCAGAAATTGATGACAGCTCCCATTCTTGCGTTACTAGTAATGGGCGAAGGATTTGTAATCTATAGTGATGCTTCACATAGTGGCTTGGGATGCGTGCCGATGCAGCATGGTAGAGTAATTGCTTATGCTTCGAGACAATTAAAGGAATATGAGAAAAATTACCCTACCCATGACTTAGAGCTGGTAGTAGTAGTTTTTGCTCTGAAGTTATGGCGCCACTATCTCTATGGAGAATATTGTGAGGTTTATACTGATCACAAGAGTATTAAGTATATGTTTACACAGAAGGAGATAAATTTACGGCAACGAAGATGGTTTTACTGAAGGATTATGACATCTCTATTCAATATCATCCCGGCAAGACAAATGTAGTAGCCGATGCATTGAGTAGGAAGGCTGTGGCAACATTGAGTATGAGTATCACACAGCAGCCTGTCCTAGTGGAGGAGATGCGGATATTATCACTTGCAGTGGTTACTCTTGGAACAACTGTAAGACTTATGACTATGGTCTTACAATCCACTCTGTTGGATAAAATTTGAGAGAAACAGAGTGTAGATCCCCACTTGATGAAAATTAGAGATCAACTGAGGAGTAGCGATCTTGAAGATTTTAGTTGTGATGATTCAAAAGTTCTCCGTTACAGAGGTCGTTTATGTGTACCAGCAGATTCGGAGATACGAGAGGAGATATTGAAGGAAGCACATTATTCTCCATATTCTGTCCATCCTGGTGGGACTAAGATGTACCAAGATTTAAAGACTCACTTCTGGTGGAATGGTATGAAGAGAGACATTGGAAGAGCTATAGCTCAATGTTTAACATGTCAGCAAGTGAAGACTGAGCATCGAGTGCCGGCTGGCAAGCTACAAAGCCTTCCGGTACCTGAGTGGAAGTGGGACCACATTACGATGGATTTTGTTGTAGGATTGCCAACGACTTCGGGTGGTTATGATGCGATATGGGTTATTGTGGATAGGTTGACGAAGTCTGCTCATTTTCTACCTATGCAGATTACCTGGTCCCGTGAGCGGCTTGCACAACTTTATATGGATGAAATATTGAGATTGCATGGAGTACCAATCTCAATAGTGTCTGATAGAGACCCGAGGTTTGTCTCACACTTCTGGAGAAGTTTACAGACAGCTTTGGGGACTCAACTTTGTTTTAGTACTGCATTTCACCCACAGACGGATGGTCAGTCCGAGCGTACTATACAGACACTTGAGGATATGTTGAGAGCTTGTATATTGGATTTCGGTGGAGGATGGGATCGACATTTGAGATTGATAGAATTTGCGTACAATAATAGCTATCAGGCGAGCATTAAAATGGCTCTATTTGAAGCATTGTATGGACGTAAATGTCGATCACCTTTGTATTGGGATGATGTAGGTGAAAGGAAAACATTAGGGCCGGACTTATTGCTTGAAGCTGAGGAGAAAGTTAATACGACGACATATAGAGACAGCCCAGAGTAGGCAAAAGAGTTATTCTGATACTCGGAGGCGAGATTTAGAATTTCAAGTTGGAGACCATGTTTTCTTGAAAGTTTCACCATCGAAGGGCATACGAAGATTTGGAATTCGCAGAAAGCTTAGTCCGCGATTTATTGGTCCTTTTGAGATTTTGGAAAAAGTTGGACCCGTGGCTTATCGGATAGCCCTTCCACCTCGGTTAGCAGGTGTGCACGATGTTTTTCATGTATCAGTTCTGAGGAAATACATGTATGATCCTTCCTATGTGATTGATTTTACTCCACTTGAGCTGACGGAGGATTTGCGATACGAGGAGCACCCGATACAAATTCTTGCTCGTGAGACGAGAGAATTACGTAATCGGGTCATACCTTATGTTAAAGTGCAATGGAATTATCATGATGAACAAGAAGCAACATAGGAATTGGAGACAGTGATACAGAGGTCTTATCCCCACTTGTTTGCACTTTGAGGTGAGTTACTTGCGTCACTTTAGTTTCGAGGACGAAACTATTAAAGGAGGGAAGAATGTAATACTTGGTGTTTGTGATGTTACTGGATTTTAGCCATTTCGGGCGCCCGAATCTTGGAAAGTGGATGCTCGAAAGTTTTGGAGCCATTGGGTTGTTTTGGATGGATCCGAAAGTTTTTTGCCATTTTGGATCTGGGCGCCGGTTCCGGACGCCCGAAATGTGGATCCGAATTGGGGTATGACGTGGACTAACACGTGTCATGTTGCAGGACACGTGTCGACTGCCGGAGGAGCGTCGCCCCACCGCTTGCCGACCACCGCCGAACCGCCTGGCCGCCTACCTGACACCTGGCATAGGTGATCATTTCCGGACGCCCGGAAGGGGGAATTCGGGCACCCGAAAGTGGGATTTTGGGGCCTATAATTAGGTGTGCATCCTGATCTTTTATTTAGGCCATTTCCCTATCTCGTGTTCCACCTTTTATAGAGAGAAAAGGTAGAGTAAGGGCCATGTGTTACAATTAGTGATGATCTAGCTTGCTCTCTTCTACTGTGTTGTTCTGATCTTGTTCTGATCATTCGTTCTGTTGGAGGTGGCAGTCCATTCGGTGGTAGATTCAGATTGGAGTACTGTTTGAGCCTAGTGTGTACTCTGAAGGATTGGATCTGAGATTGTATTTGAATTTCCACCGTGGTTGGATTAGCATTCGAGGTGGGTTGATGTTTACCAGATTCAGTGGATTTCCTCCTAAGTGCTTATTCTCATGTTAGCATGAGATGAATCGTTGAGATTATGTTAGTTACGACATGCTTTAGTTGAGACTGGTTAACTGCTTGCATATGTATGATATGATCATTGATGAGGTAGTGATATCTGATAGCAAGCATGATTTCATTATATTCTTGATGCATGATTTAGCCTACATCTATTATGTTGCATTGATATCTATTGTATCAGTTGTTGTACATACTAGTGTAGGCGGTCTTATTGTGGCTCGTGCTATGTTGATTATACCTCCTCTTTGTGGTAGAGTTGAGTTGATTGTGAGTACTTGAGCATTGATCGGTTGATATGAGTCATACTTGTTGATTATGCATTTGAGGTGCCGAGGGCACGTGAGTTTCCTATATGAGTTCAGATTGATCCATCCTGTTGATCATATACCTGTGGGTGCTTGGCGATGATATGTGTTGTGATATTATACTCGGTTGGGTCGCTCCCACGAGTACCACTCCGGAGTTGGGTTATGTGTTGTACAGAGGGTTCATTGCCTGTACTAGTTGGCTCCCTACGGGTAGAGTGTGATGTTCAGGCCGCAGGTATGATGTTGTGGATTCGTGATAGTCCTCATTTGATGTGTTATGATCAGATTATTGACACTTGTATTGACAGCTTGAGCATTATGCATAGTAGTGGTAGTTTATCTCCTACTTTCTTTATTGCTCTTTATTTATCTTGAGATCGAGGACTTAGTGGGTAGACCGCTGACACTGGTGGCGGTACCCACTGAGGACTACTTGTTTGATAGTAGTTCTCACACCCGTTGTTGGCACCTTTTTGTAGAGTCTTTCTTCTCCGGCTGTGCCTTCTGATCGCGGAAAGGAGACCGTCGGGTAGATCTGATCCCCGGACATTTGGATAGAGGTATACCCCATTTTGGTAGATGATCCCATGAGTCTGTACATACAGTGGTTGTTGGAGATTGACAGTTATGTATATTTGGTTGTTGGATTGATGATGTATGTATGTAAAGTGAACTTATTGTTTATATAGTACTTAACAGCTCTGTTACTTTTGATACCTTTAGCTGTTAGTTGATATTGTTTTCGCTTCGTATGCTCGGTAGAAATATTGTGTATACGGCGGATCTGCTAATGTGCCTGGGAAGTGGTAACTCGGGGCGTGGCAATTGTGTTCCGGTACTCAGATGTTTCAGTACCGGAACAACTCAAATCAGTACCGGTACTCGATCTTGGTATCGGTACGTAATTCAAACTCCAGAATTGCTACTCTCGGATTTTGAGGAACTGAATATTAGGTTCTGATACTCAATATAAAATATCAAGTTTTTCAATCCGGTTTTGAGGAATTAAAATCTAGTACCGGAACTCAATATAACACAATGTTATATATGAAATAAAAGTTCCAACAACCACCTCTAATCCACTAGTCAACTCTTTTATAATTCTAATGTCATAAATTCATATGAATCACCATGAAAACGTCTAAATCATATCTGAGTATCGTGATTCAACCTGTGAGACATTCTTGAGTATTTCTCGGAATCTTGGATTCTTCGACCGTCGACAACACGAGCCGAACCCTTTAAGACTCTGACTCAAATCACGAAATATGCCAATATAAAATCCTTAACAAAATTAAATTTAATATTTAAAATTTTGAATTTTTAAAATTTGAAATTTATAATTTGAAAATCAAAACTTATAATTATAAAATTTAAAATTTTTAAATTTTAAATTCTAAAATTTAAACTTTAAATATTATCTTAAATTTGAAACTTTGAATTTTAAAATTTAAAATTTAAGATTTGAAATTTAGATTTGAAATTTAATATCTAAATTTAAAAATTTTAAAATTTGAAATTTGAAATTTAAAAGTTGAAATTTGAAATTTAAAAGTTGAAATTTGAATTTAACAATTCAAATATATATTTAAAATTTAAAATTAAAATTTGAACTTAAATTTAAAATTTGAATCTAAAGTAAAAATAAAAATTTGAAGTTTGAGTCCAAAATTAGAATAAGTTTTTCAAGAATCATGTTTTAACTGTTTCTACTTTTGGGCCTCGAAAATTAGAAAACTGATTATAAAAATCAGAATCAGATTTTGAAAACGAGATTGCCAAACACTCTATTGAGCCGAAAATTATTTTTGGACTCAAAATCACTTTTCAGAAGCTAGGTCAAACACCCCTGAAAACCCAATTAAGCATAGTTGGTAGGGTAAGTTGCACTCAAGGTACTAGTTAAGCATTGAGCATGTTCCAACTGAAATTAAATCCCATTTCAGTTTCGTTTGCAGCGTTCATTTCACGTCAAAACGATTCCAACTCTTCCCAATATTTCTATAGAAGTGTCGACGAGTCGTCGAAACTGTAATCGTTCTGACAGTTAAATTTTTCGGAACAATTCAATATCGCTTGGCGCTAAAACCAAATCATCCCAAGCATCGGGTTGTAGTTTCTCCGCCAACACATACGTATATTAATCAAATATAGCATAATCTACTCTATCTAATATAATCAAATTTATCAAATCAAATCTAATATGTTCTATCAAAACTAACCTAAGACAACTAGTTCAGACAATATGCAGAGTTAAATTCCCGTTGCAAGCCATAGATAGCCTGTCACGCCCCGGGCTAGTTTTAAAAGCGGAAATACGTGCCATTTTTTTTTGAAAGCTTAGCCCGCGCCACGTACAGACCCGCCACAAATACAGGTCCCACTGTCTACACGGATAGAGTCTCCCCTGTATTTGCACGGCGTACACACGATACAAACAGGATCACAACCACCATTCATTCATCACACACACAACAAAACACACCGTCCAAAGCATACAGCTAACCGTCCTTAACAAATGCATGTATCTAAACAAGTCCTTAGGCGAAGGATGATGCGATGCACAAACAACAAATCATTCTATAAAAATGCTTCTTACCCAGAAGCTTTATTTGAAATCCTATGTCTCAACCATTTAAAGATCATTTGAAAACCGTTCTCCACACGAGAACTCTCTTTTGAAATCCAAAAGCCGATCGATTAAAAGCTGTTTGAAAACTGTTTCCCCACACGAAAACCTTCACTTTCAAAACCGCTACCACGAGGGGTAGAAATCCACGATTCACAGAAGATCACATAATTCGGCAATAACTAAAACATAAGAACGATATACTAAGCATAGTCATCCACAATATCTACGCATGCAATCAACACAAAATACTGAACCATATCCAAAAGTCTACTAGGTAAAGGGAGAGTGTCAGGGTAGCAACCAAAACGGTGGTAACACAGGTTGGGACCTCTAATGCAGCTATCTAGTCGCGTCTCACAACGTCCCGACTCCCACCACCCGGCTCACCTGAAAAAAACAACGATGGCGGGGGGTGAGAACATGATAAACATGTCTCCCCTCCCAGTGGGTACAGCAAGCCGACGAAGGCGAGGTGTACACACCGGCGCGAGGGTCAACAGATAGATAGATAGATAGGTAAAACAGTAGCATAAGTAAGCATGAGTATGAACCATACATGAACGACTGCGCTACTGTAAGCAAATAGTATACGCATCAACTGTAGATAGATAATGAAACCCAATCACCACCAGGCCACAGGGACGGATCCCTGGCACTGTCACAACTACTCACTCAAAGGCACATAACCTCCGCAGATACACATGTCGAGAGGCTCACGGGTTGGAAACACACAACCCTTTTTCGAAAAAGAACACCCTAAGCGGTGGATCAGACCGCTGGCGTACGTGAAGTGCTAGAAGAGCTGTGACAATCGATGCAATATGCTCAAACCACAGAACGGCAACAAGCCTAGAATAGCAACGGGACCAAGCCCAAGGATCGCTCGGAACAACAGGCGATCACACTACTCTACTAATGGCAAGCTCCAAAAGTAGAGGAAAGGGAGTCTAGTGAACTCATAATCAACATGCAAGAGAAAGGGATAGAAAGGTATCACCGCTAGTCCACTGAACCGACTCCGGATCGAAGTACCCACCTGCAGAAACGAGAGAGCCTAACAGCAACGGCTCACGGGAACGTCGACAGGACCTACGAGGTACTAACAGGGTCAAGGTCCACCGAGTCAACACTAGCAACGAAAGCCCACAACCCGAAACCGTCGGATCGTCCGGAAAACCCGCCGGAACGATCCCGAACTCAAACCAAGCCCCAGAGGGGTACCAACAAACCACGCGAGTGTTCTGCTGTCCACAACCACACCAAACAAGGTGGTTGGACAGCGGGCACAAGGCCGAGATGCCACGAACACCAAATGCATCCCAAAACGGCTTTCCGGGTTCCCGAAAAATGCCGATTTGGCACCAGAACGCTCTGTCACTCATCCGCTGCCCTCGAAACTTCGGGACAGCGATGAAGAATAGCCAACGAGGCTAAACGACAAAGCCAAGTCGCTCACGAAACCAGCAAGTGAGTCGCATGACCGAAACACGTGTTCCGCCAACTATTTCGTCGGAAAACGCACCGGATATCAAACCGGATTTCCGCGAGGGCAAAACGAGCATGGACAACTAGTCCACACGGCCTCAAGGATCAAGTCCTTGCTGCCCGCAGCATCTCTGCGCTGCCACAAGCCACAAAAGCCCCTAAACAAGCAACATGCACACAATAAAGAGGCAAAAAGAAAGCCGATAGTGCACTCCGTTCGTCCGCGCGACCCTTCGCGAGTACCAGCGGACAGGGAACGTCGCAACAGAGGCCGTGCTCACAGCCCCTCTGCGACAGGGACAGTCGGAGGCTCAAATGGCCCACAAAAATAACACCAACATGCGATAAAAGGGCTCGGCAAGGATAAACCGCAAAGCGGCGCGCCAAAACAGCGATTCGATGTGAGCACGGTGATCAGCGCATCGCCACGATCATCGTGCTCACCTTCCCGAGGTTCGGGAAGCAGCCGGAGGCCTGGGGCTATGCATGCAAGCCCAACCAAGCAAGGACCAAGCCCGGCCGGAGCAAGCATGCTCCGGCCGGCTACCAGCTGATATGCAGCGCGCGCGGCGGCTCAGGTCATTGTAAGATAGGGGGTGCCCTAGGATCTATCTAGAGTATATCAATCACCTAGAGGGGGGTGAATAGGTGTATAAACAAAAAACACAAATCTCAATGCGATAAAGTAATGCGGAAAATAAAATCAGCACACCGAGATTTACGTGGGAAACTCCACCTTGGAGAAAAACCCACGGGACCAACACGCGAAAAAACAATCCACTAAGAGTAAAGAATTACAAGGTGATTACCGACTCCACGGACTTAACCTCTCCCTTCTCTTCAGCGGATCACGCGCACCAACGGGTTGTCCACGCCCCACGTCCGAATCCACGAACGCCACGTCCCGAATCCACGAGACGCCCAACTTCGAATCCACGAAGCCTTCAACACGTCGAATCCACGACGCCCACTCGAATCCACGAGCGCACTCCGTCCGGAGCAAGAACAATAAAGTTGATGATGGTTTATTGCTTAGAATATCATGAAAGATCTGTGGAAATAATCTCTAAGCAATCCTCAAATTGATTCTAAAAGAATATTAGAAATTAGGGCACCATGAATCAATTTGAGAGAAGCTTGATGTAGAAGATGAGGAAAACGGTCACCTACAAGCTTCTAGGGTTTCTAAAAGATAATCTATGCTTCACCACATTTTAGAGACATCCCCACATCTTATTTATAGGTTAGAAGCAATCCGAAATAGATTAGGATTAAAAAAACAGTTTTTAGAAAGGTTTGGAAGCAAACCGATTTCGACTAGGATTGAAAAATTGATTTTAGAAAGGTTTGAAACCAAATTAGGATTGCAAAGATATTTTAAGGAATCTACCATCTTATTTAAAGGTTTGGGAGACATAGAATCAGAGTAGAATTGAAAAAATAGAATTTCGGAAAATCGCGACGAGTTGAGGTCCGGATCGCGGGTATGGGGTCCGGACCTTGATACTCTTCAGGCGTTTCATTGTCCGGACCTCAGCCATCAGGATCCGGACCCGGTCTGCGAAACTGTCTGTCACGCTCACGGGTTCCGGACCT
This sequence comes from Puya raimondii, assembly GCA_016920855.1. Classification (NCBI taxonomy): domain Eukaryota; kingdom Viridiplantae; phylum Streptophyta; class Magnoliopsida; order Poales; family Bromeliaceae; genus Puya; species Puya raimondii. The sequence goes on from JABWPP010000050.1 coordinate 27,861,820, forward strand.
CAGCTTCCAGGGTCCGGACCCGGACTGCGAAATAGCAAGTATGCGTACGGGTTCCGGACCTCAGCTTCCAGGGTCCGGACTCAGTCTGCGAAGCAGCATAACCTGCTCACGGGTTCCGGACCTCAAGTTCCAGGGTCCGGACCCCGTAACATGAATTTTCCGATTTGTTTATAAATCATTAAAAAGCTATTCTAATGTCTTCCAAATACTTGTAAATGTTTAAAAATCATCATCAAGATTATTTAAACTTACCAAGCATCGTGAATTCATACGTTGAGTCTTCGAGTCTTCAATCTTCGTCTATTCTTCTTTGAACCTTCAAGACTCCGACTCACTTCACGAAATATGCCAATATAAAATCCGTAACAGGACAAGGGGCAGGTGGAGAAGAGGGTGCTCACCTCAACCGGTGGCAGGAAGCGGCGGCGGCGGCGCGGGGAGAGCACCAGCTCTCGGGAGGCTAGGGCAAGCCAGCTCAGGCAACGAACGGCGGCGGCGGCGGTCGGGACGGCGAGCACCGGCAAGAGGGGCTCGCCCGACGTCGGGTAGGTAGTGACCGCGACAAGAAAAGGCGGCGGCGGCGGCCCAAGGCTATCGGCCGCGGTTGCCCTAGCGGCAACTGCGGCGGCGCACCAGCAGCACGAGGGCGGCCGGGGAGGAAGGCGACGGCGGCGGTGGTCTTCCCGAGGCTGGCCGGAGGTCGCTGCGCCGGTGGGAGGCGGCGGCGGCTCGGGCCAAGTGCTCACTGCCCGCACTCCTCCAGCAGCAGCTCGCGGCGGCGCGGCGGCACGGCGGCGCTCGACGACGTGTAGTACACTGAATTTCAGTGCATCGTACCGAACTTCTACAAATTGTGGAGTTCCGGTGGAAAAATAGCATGTGAGGCTATATGTGAGGCTTCGGCCAAGTTTGGGACTTGTGCGAAGTGTTTTCGGCGCAAAATAGGCGCGAAAAGGACTTCGATAAGTTAAAACGGCAGAATTTCTAAGCTCTGCATTGGATTCCGGTATGTGGACCTCCATACCGGTACTGAAGTGATTAGTACCGGTATGTGATGAGATATACCGGAATGCCATGGTTGAAACCGAAAATCCAGCTCTCGGGTTTTGCAGAATTCTCCGGAGAATACCGAAACTGTCACAGTATACCGGTATGTGATGAGGTATACCGGTATGCGATGGTCGAAACAGTAAATCCAGCTCTCGGGTTCTGCGGAATCTCCGAGGTATACCGGAACCAACACCTGTATACCGGTATGCACATGCACATACCGGTATACAGTGCCCAGTTTTGGCTGGTTGAGGGTGTTAAGTGTGGAGAGGGGTAAATTGGTCTTTTCACACTCGAGGGAGTGTTAGAAAGGCAGGGAACACCCCCCTTTCTCAGTCATCTTCTCCTCCACTTCTCCTCTCCATCTCCTTCACTTTCTCTCTCTAGAGATCTCTCCAAAACTTGGAGAAAATGGTGGATTGATCTTGGAAAAGACTTCCAAAGGAGAAAAGAAGCTTCTTGGTGCAAGAAGAAGCTTGGGGAATTCGTGATTAAGGTTAGTTCTTCACGTTTTGGGTTCAAACCTTGGATTTAATCCTTTGTTATGAGGTTTTTGGGAACCCTAGGCAATCTAAAGCACAAAATGTGGAGATTGGCCAAGAAATTTTGAGGTTCTACATGCATGCATGTGAAACCTAGGTTAAAAGAGGGTTTTTGCCTTGAGAGGTTCTAAAAATATTTGGACCTTCGGAAATTACAATTGAGGCATAGGAAATCATGTTAGAACACTTGATTTCATATATTGAGTTGAATTTAGGGTTCGTAACGAGTAACGAACCGTTTTCTTGTAGAAGCTTGGGTTGAAGCAAGAACTCAAGGCTTGGACACTTAGGAGCTTGAAGAATACAAGAATTTGAAAGCTCTTGAGGTGGGTTTGTGTTTACCGAAGTGATTAGGTCACTTCCATGTTTAGGATAAATATCTATTTAAAGATAAAATGGTATGTGTTGTGAACCCTAGAATTTGTATGTTGGCAAAGATAAAATCATGATAGGTAGAGCAATGAGCTCCTATTGCATGATATATAATTCAAGTATAATTCAATTATCTATACTTGTTGCATGGTTGCATGTATGATAGAACCTAGTGTTATTATAGGTTGGACATGAGAATGGAACCTAGTGTTATTGAACATAGGTTGGACATGAGAATGAAACATAGTGTCATTGAACATAGGTTGGAATATGTGATAATGGAACCTAGTGTCATTGAACATAGGTTGGATATGAGAATGAAACCTAGTGTCATTGAACATAGGTTGGAATATGTGATAATGGAACCTAGTGTCATTGAACATAGGTTGGATATGAGATTGGAACCTAGAGTCATGGAACCTAGGTTAAGAACAAGAAAGTAAACCTAGTGTCATTGAACATAGGTGAGACTTAGTGACTTGAACCTAAGGTCATGAGACTTAGGTTGGCAAGCGAAAAATGTGAATAACGGAATGTGCGACGATTTTGCTATTCCGTGTATGCGACGATTTTGCTATCATGCCATGAGTTGGCGGTGTTGATAGGGATGTGCAACGATTTTGCTATCCCAGGTATGCGACGATTTCGCTACCATGCCATGAGTTGGCGGTGTTGTCGGGATGTGCGACGATTTTGCCATCCCGGGTATGCGACGATTTCGCTACCATGCCATGAGTTGGCGGTGTTGATGGGATGTGCGACGAGGTTGCTATCCCGGGTATGCGACGATTTCGCTACCCATGCCATGTGATGGCGGTGTTGAGATGGGGTATGCGACGATTTTGCTATCCCGAGTATGCGACGATTTCGCTACTCGAACTAGGAGTTGACGATTTCACTCCTTGAATGTTGGAACCATTATGGTGAGACGGTGATTCCGAAACCATAAGTAAATGACAAGTAGTTGAACTTGGTCAATGTGAAATATAGGATGAACCTAGGAGAGAATGATAATTTATATTTCATTTGGTTGCATCTTTTATGTTTATTTACAAGCATGTAAATATTTCTTGCATAGTTATTTGTGATTTAAATTATGCATATGGTGTTTCTTTGGACCTGGTGGGTCGAGCTTCTCTCTTGGGTGGCCTTACCCACTGGGAACTATGTTTATAGTTCTTACCCCACGTTTTTCAGGTCCTTCCGCGAGTGAGGCGGCGGAGCGAGGCAAGGGTTTGGCTCTATAGATAGCGGCCCTTACATTTTGGTGATACATAGAGTTGTACCCCTAGTCTTGGACTATGATAGCATAGGGGATTTTCATTATATGTATGAAATTTGTATATTCCATCATTTTGGAACATGATGTATGGAATGAAAAAGAAAGAAAAGAAAATTTTGGACATGTATATTGTACTATGTGATGTAATAGAAGTAGAACTTCTTTATGTTGATGCTTTCCTTGTGCAACTCTTGTACTCCGTTCCTAGTTGGAATATTGTGGATAAGCTTGTGTTGTGACGCCTTGGGCGGGTAGAAAAGACTCTATCCGTTCGGCGGGTCAGGGGCATGCGCCCATGCGGTTATCCTTTCCACCTAGTTGGTGTTAAAGGCCCGGCGGGGCGTGACAGACTGAGGTGGTATCAGCGAATAGAAACGGTCTAGGTGGACCTAAGGAACCCTAGGATGAAAATGACCCTAGGAGTGTAGGCTCGTGAGTGACGAGATCTTTAATTATGGCGAAAGATAAGTGATTGGGTTATGTCCTTATGCCTCTAGTTGGAAATAGAGGTAGATTCGAGGTGTGTCTTATTCTTCACCAAGAGTGTTCATGTTGGCGGCCGACAACATGAAAACCAAGTAAGGGGAATAAGGACCCTTGTGTGACTTTCGCCTAGATTGGGTTCACGTTTATTTTTGTGAAATGTTATATTGCAAATGACTTGGAATATCATGAAATGACCAAAGTCGTTGTGTTTTCAGGATAATGGTACGTGGACGGTCTCCTTTGAGGGCTGGGCTCGGAAGAGCGAGCGCGGCTCCCGAATAGTTCGGGGAGGGCGAGAGCTAGGGTCTTCGTAATGAGTTGACCGAGTTAATGGGCGTGGTTCGGCGACAGGTGCAACGACAGGAGGAGCAAATTAAAAAGCTCCAAGACGAGATGGCGCAGCAGGCGGCTGCGATTAGGGAGGAGAGGTTGGGAGTACCTCCAGCCTCTGCTTTGACACCGGCCGAGGAGGTGACACCGGCGCCGGCTGTGGCACTGCCGGCACCACCGACTGTGGCCGAGGGGTCGGGTGCTCCTATGCCCGACTCCGAGATGGAGGACGTGGAGCGAGAGCGCGCACTTGCGGCTCTCATGAGGTTTAAAAAGTTCAACCCGCCTATCTTTAGCGGGGAGAATGTGGATCCATGGGACATAGAAACGTGGATCGACGCTATTGAGACACTCTTCGAGGACCTCTATACCTTGGAGAGGGACAAAGTACATCTCGCCGCTCATTGCTTGGAGCGATCGGCAAAGGTGTGGTGGAAGGGAGTCCGACGGGATAGACTCTCTAGCCTTCCGCCACCATCATGGGAGGAATTTCGGGGTATGGTATTTGCCGCCTACTTCCCCGATAGCGAGAAGAGAAAGCTTCAAGAAAGGTTCCGCAAGTTGAAACAAGGGAACCGCACCGTGCGCGAGTACGAGAGAGAGTTCTCGTACATTATAAATTGCATACCGCACGTTGTCCGTGAAGAATTGGACAAGGTCGACTGTTTCGTGCGCGGACTTCGACCGGAAATCTTTAGGGCGGTGCACGCCCTTAAGCTACAGACCTTTGCGGAGGTCTTGGACCGTGCTCTTTGGGTGGAGCACGGGAACGCATGTGCGCGCGAGGAGCGCGAATCTTGGGAAAGAGAAAAAGATAAAGATAAAGAGAAGGGAAAGAAGTGACCGGCGGGTGGCTCGGGGGGACAGTCTAGCTCAAAGCAACCCCCGAAGCACTCGCAGTCGCAAAACCAATCGCGAGGGTTCCGGCGAAATCGACCCTCAACCCAGTGCCCGATTTGTAGCGGTCCCCACGGCCCCCAGCAATGTGATTATCGTGAGGGTCGGTGCTACAAATACGGCCAGCCGGGTCACATGCGGTACAACTGTCCGATGGATGATGGCCGAGCACCATCGTCGGCATCGGCGTTTGCACCACCGAGGCAGCTTGCGGGCATCCCACCCACGGCGATGTCGGCAGGCCGTACACAGCCGCCGAGACTAGTGGAGGGCCAGCGGCCAGCGCCTAGTGGACGAGTATTCACCTCTCAGGTGGAGGAGCCTCCTGCCCCGGAGGACGTCGTGGCAGGTATTGTGTTAATTAAAGGTATTCGATGTAGAGCTTTGTTTGATACTGGTGCATCGCATTCATTCATTGCTCGATCATTTGCTATTGCACATGGAATAGAAATTATAGATGCCACGCATACAAGAACTGTGCAAGTACCTGAACACACATTTTGTGTACACCACGCGTGTGTTGATTGCCCAGTGAGGGTTGAAAACTGGATCATGCCAGCTGATTTGCTGGTATTAAATCGAATGAACGAGTATGATTTGATCCTAGGAATGGATTGGCTCTCGAGGTATCACGCCACTATTGATTGTGAGAGCCGGATAGTGAGGTTCAATGAACCCGGGCACAAGGAGTTTGTGTACCGTGGGTGCAAGAGTTCGCTCTTTGCGTCAATGGTATCCACGTCGCAAACAAGGAAGCTTATTGCTAGTGGATGCATTGCCTACTTGGCGACGGTAGTGGATGACCGAAAGGAAGTGTTGGGGCTTGAGGACATTCTTATAGTCCAAGAGTTCCCGGATGTGTTTCCGACGGAGTTGCCCGGAATGCCACCGGATCGGAAAATAGAATTTGTGATCGATTTGCTCCCGGGTACGGCGCCGATCTCTAAGGTCCCGTACAGGATGGCACCCGCGGAACTAAAGGAGTTGAAAGCACAATTACAAGATTTGATGGACAAGGGTTTCGTGAAGCCAAGTGTGTCGCCTTGGGGAGCCCCTGTTCTATTTGTGCAGAAAAAGGACGGTTCGCTGCGGTTATGTGTAGATTACCGCGAGTTGAATAAAGTGACCGTCAAGAATAAGTACACGTTACCCCGAATTGATGACTTGTTCGATCAGTTGCAAGGGTCTCAGGTATATTCGAAGATTGATTTGCAATCCGGTTATCACCAATTGAAGATCAAACCGGAGGATGTGCATAAGACCGCGTTTAGGACGCAGTATGGACACTATGAATTCACGGTTATGCCTTTCAGGCTTACTAATGCCCTGGCGGCGTTCATGGACTTAATGAACCGTGTATTCAAGCCACTACTAGATCGATTTGTGGTGGTGTTCATAGATGATATATTTGTTTACTCTCGGAGTGAAGAGGAACATAAAGAACACCTAAGGATTGTGCTTCAAGTTCTTCGAGAGAACAAATTGTTCGCCAAATTAAAAATGTGCGAATTCTGGATCCGTGAGGTCGCTTTCTTGGGTCACGTAATTACCGCGGGAGGAGTATCGGTGGACCCTATGAAAGTTGAGGCAATCAAGGATTGGCCTCGCCCGACCAATGTCACGGAGGTGCGAAGCTTTTTGGGTCTTGCGGGGTATTATCGGCGGTTTGTGGAGGGATTTTCAAAAATCTCCGGTCCACTAACGCGTCTTACCCGCAAGGGAGCCAAATATATTTGGAGCGAGGAATGCGTTCAAAGCTTTAAGAAGCTAAAGAAAAGGTTGACTTCGGCTCCGGTACTCACCTTGCCAATTGCGGGGGAGGGTTTTGTTGTGTATAGTGATGCATCACAGCGTGGTCTAGGGTGTGTGCTTATGCAAAGAGGACAAGTAATAGCATATGCCTCTCGACAGCTGAAGAGTTATGAGCAGAATTACCCCACCCACGACTTAGAGCTTGCGGCGGTGGTCTTCGCACTCAAGTTGTGGAGACACTACTTGTACGAGGAGCATTGTGAGGTTTACACGGATCACAAAAGTTTAAAGTACTTATTCACTCAGAAGGAGTTGAACTTGAGGCAGCGGAGGTGGTTGGAGTTGATAAAAGATTACGACTTGACCATCTTGTACCACCCCGGTAGAGCCAATGTGGTGGCCGATGCGCTCAGTAGAAAATCTGTGGAGAACTTCGCAATTGAGATGACGGGAGAAATGCCGTTGCTCAAAGATATGGGCTGGTTTGACTTGGAAGTCGTGGCCCCGGGCGTCCCCGCTAGACTTATGAATCTCAATGTATGGCCGACCTTGTTGGAGCAAATAAAAGAAAAGCATTCCGGTGATCCGGAACTCCAAAAGGTGCGGGGTGCTATCGAGAGTGGGCGCGCCGGTGATTATCATGTGGACTCGAAGGGCGCAATTCGATTCCGAAATCGATTGTGTGTGCCAAAAGTCGAGGATATTCGTGGGGATCTTGAAAGAAGCTCACACTTCTCCCTATGCGATTCACCCGGGCGGCACCAAAATGTACAAGGATCTCAAATTGCATTATTGGTGGCCGGGGATGAAACTTGATGTCGGACGCTTTGTGGCACAGTGCTTAGTAAGCCAACAAGTGAAGGCCGAGCGTCGCTTTCCAACGAAAAAATTGCAAGGATTGCCCATTCCAGTTTGGAAGTGGAAAAATATCGCGATGGATTTTGTTGTGGGCTTACCTCGATCGTTAGGTGGCCACGACGCGATTTGGGTGGTGATGGATCGTTTGTCAAAGTCGGCACACTTTTTGCCAATCCACACCACTTGGTCAGGAGACAAGTTAGCAGAAGTCTACCTGGATGAGATTATGCGGTTGCACGGGGTCCCGACCTCGATAGTTTCAGATCGAGATCCCCGTTTTACATCGCATTTTTGGAAAAGCTTGCAAGAAGCTTTGGGTACACGGCTCGATTTTAGTTCAGCATTTCATCCTCAAACTGACGGTCAATCGGAAAGGACAATCCAGATTTTGGAGGATATGCTACGAGCGTGTGTGTTGGACTTCAAGGGTGCATGGCCTACTCATTTGCCGATGGCTGAATTTTCTTACAATAATAGCTATCAATCTAGCATCGGTATGGCACCTTTTGAGGCCTTGTATGGAAGAAAATGCCGCTCTCCTATTCATTGGAGTGAAGTCGGCGAAAGAAGGGTCTTAGGACCGGATGTGTTGCGTGAAGAGGAGGAAAAGGTCCGCTTGGCACGTGAACGTCTATCGACGGCGCAATCGAGACAAAAGAGTTATGCGGATCGACGTCGACGAGATTTGGAATTCGCGGTAGGAGACCGCGTCTTCTTGAAAGTATCACCCATGAGAGGGGTGAAGCGATTTGGTGTTCGGGGTAAGTTGAGTCCCCGTTACATTGGACCTTATGAGGTTTTGGAGCGTGTGGGATCCGTGGCGTATCGGCTAGCTTTGCCACCAAAACTTGCGGGGATACACAATGTGTTCCATGTATCGACGCTCCGCAAGTACATGTATGATCCGGCGCACGTCCTCGAGTATGTGCCTATGGAGCTTCATGAGGATATGACTTATGAGGAATTTTCCTTGTGTATCATGGATCGCGAGGTGAAAAGTTTGAGGAACCGTGAAATTCCTTATGTAAAGGTACAGTGGACGAATCACGGTGAGCGCGAAGCTACATGGGAATTGGAAAGCTCGATGAGGGAGCGGTTTCCTTACCTCTTCGCTGAGTCCAGCTGAGGTATGATTTAGTTTCGCGGCCGAAACCCTCTTTAAGGGGGGAGGAATGTAGTACACTGAATTTCAGTGCATCGTACCGAACTTCTACAAATTGTGGAGTTTCGGTGGAAAAATAGCATGTGAGGCTAAATGTGAGGCTTCGGCCAAGTTTGGGACTTGTGCGAAGTGTTTTCGGCGCAAATGAGGCGCGAAAAGGACGTCGAAAAGTTAAAACTGCAAAATTTGTAAGCTCTGCATTGGATTCCGGTATGTGGACCTCCATACCGGTACTGAAGTGATTAGTACCAGTATGTGATGAGGTATACCGGAATGCCATGGTTGAAACCGAAAACCCAGCTCTCGGGTTTTGCATAATTCTCCGGAGAATACCGGAACTGTCACAGTATACCGGTATGTGATGAGGTATACCGGTATGCGATGGTCGAAACAGTAAATCCAGCTCTCGAGTTCTGCGGAATCTCCGAGGTATACCGGAACCAACACCCGTATACCGGTATGCACATGCACATACCGGTATACAGTGCCCAGTTTTGGCTGGTTGAGGGTGTTAAGTGTGGAGAGGGGTAAATTGGTCTTTTCACACTCGAGGGAGTGTTAGAAAGGCAGGGAACACCCCCCTTTCTCAGTCATCTTCTCCTCCACTTCTCCTCTCCATCTCCTTCACTTTCTCTCTCTAGAGA